>RJWJ010007056.1:0-59297 GCA_004363605.1 Indri indri | reverse complement strand
CCCAGGGTTTCCATTTACTTCCCCTGCAGTTAGGAGAGTGGAAAAGTTTGACACACTCTTTGATGTATTTTAAAGTCTCTGCTATTACTCAGTGACATTTGGCTCTTAGAAACTAGTTGATTTCTTTGAGAAAAAAAAAGACAACATTTATGAAAGGGAAACCTCTGTAGGTAAATTATGTACAATTGGCACCTTTTCCGAAGTTTTACTAAGCTACAGTTGTGTCAAAGAAAGTCTCCATCCATTGTACCCAGAAGACCCTGTTTAAATCTCAGGCTCAGCCTGAAATATCTCATGCCAAGAACTTCTTAGTTCAGGCAGAGAAATTAACATCTGATCTAGTGCTTACGTGCACAGGAAAAACACACAGGACAAGAGAAATGTTACCCGTCACTGCTGGTTCTTCTTTTCAGTTTCCCTGAACTGGCTTTATGTAGGAAGCTGTGCTGATGAGGATACCATGGCAGCCTGTGACCTTGCTACTGAGTGACAGGTGTAGTGGCGAGAAGCAACTGTATAACAGAAAGTGCAAGGGCTGAGAAGTTACACAGACCTTGTTAAATTCTGCCCTTATCACTTAATCGTTATTTGTCCTTCAGGGAGTTACTTAGGCTCTTTGAACCTCAGTTTCTTTGTGTGTAAATTGGAATGAAAATAATACTTCATAAATTAATTGAGAGTATTAAAGATGTAAATAAATGTAAAGTGCATAGATCAAAGCTGGGCACATAGCTAGTTTTCCCAAAAATGCAGCCATTATCATCATCATCACTAATTTGGGGAGATTGGGGGATGCTCGTGACAATGCCCTCACCTGACATTCTAGGCTTCCCTCTCTGTCACCTCTGGGAGAGTCACATACTTTGGGGGCAGACTGGGTTGGAATCCACACTCTGATCCCCAGTGGCTGCAAGACCTGTCATGCTTCATTCTCCTCTTTAACCTTCAGTTTCTTAATTGATAAAGGGAAGATTAAAATACTTAATTTCGTAAGATTGTTAGAACTAAATGAGATGATATATGTCAAGTGGCCAGTAGGTACACACAGGTGCTCAGAGGAAGTTAGTTATATTCATCTTCATAACCATCAAAGCTTAATGCAAAATTCTTCACGTCCTCATTATTGTCAGTAATACCTGTGGTCTTCAGCTACAATGTATTCAACTGAGGGTGGTAGAAGATCTCCATGGATATTGAAGTTTGAATTTCAGCTCCAGAACTTACTTGCTGTGTGTGACCTTAGGTAAGTTTCTCAATTTCTCTTAACCTTAATTTATACATCTGTTAAAAAATTTCAAGTTAAATATAAATAGTATAAAATTAAATAGGAGAGTGCATACATGCACAGCATAGCATTTTAGAAACACATTCAAAAAATCATGCCTACCAGATAATTAGTTTGCACCCAGAATACTTTTGATTGCAGGTGTATATTTTGTCCCCGTACCTTGCTTGACCTTTTCAAAGGTATAGATTTTTGTTTTAGAATTTTTAGCAGAATTTTAAGCTTCTTGCCAGTGAGGACCCTGTATTTTATGGTAATTTTAAATGGATAAAAAGGATGCATTCCATTAGAATCGCTTGTTTCAGATTTAGAACTAAGTGGGGTGGGGCGGGGAGGGAATCAGAGCATCCTAGACAAAGATCAGAAGAAAAAGCAGAAGGAAGAAGAAAGCTACCACCATCCATTCTCCTCTACAGAAGACATGCACTAAGAGACCCTATTCTTCCAGCCCAGGGGTAATTTTGGCCAGGTTCCTCCCATCAGAACCCCACTGATGATACAGACTTCCTCCTCCAATGCCACCCTCTTCAATGCCCAGGACTTCCAGTTTCCACAGCAGGAGCTAAGATAGTTGTAAAACTTTCTGTTTTAGCCTAATTGTGTTCACCAGAGGCAGAGACATGAGTGCCTATATTGAGAGGCTTGGTAGCAGGAGCCGGGCTGAAGAGATCCACGGGAAAGAACTCACCTAAGTCAAAGTCCAAGTGCTTAACTGAAGACCTGGGTTAGAGGAGGGGGACTGTGAGTGGGGCTTGTCCATCATTCAACAAATATGGAGGTTTTCCTTTTTAACTAGCATTTCTTCAGTACCCCTTTATGCACCTATAACTTAATCTGAATAACACATCTGGAAATCAAGCTCTTGTCATAAGAAGTTTATGTTTAATAAAATAACTGTATTCTGTTTAGTATAGAGCACCAGACTCAGGATCAGAAGAACTAAATTTAGAGTCTAATTTCTCTCTCTGAACTTAGCATATCTCTTAAATGTTCATGGATCTCAGATCCCTCCTCTGTCAAAGGAAAGGAATAGACTGGATGGCTTTAAGTCCCTCCCAAGTTCAGTGTTGTCTAACCATATTCTCTAGCCCAGAGAGCCTGAGGCTAACTACAGACCTACAGACCCACCCTAACCCTATTTGTGGAAACCGTGGCCCCAGGGCATGGCTCACATTTGCTTGTAAATTAGTTACCTAGGCTACTTTGGTCTTCTGTGATTTTCCTCTTTGCTCAAAGATGATGCCTTCTGTAGTCATCAATGCTGATGTCAAATGTGACTGCTACGTTGCCAGGACCCACTAATATGCCACCAACCTAAGGCTGTCAGTGGCTGGTTTCATGAGCACTGAAATGGCTCTGGTTAAACCACCTCCACTCCTGCTAAAGTCACTAGCGACATCTTGTGTTGCTGCTGCAGGTCCAGACAGTAATGTTACTGATACCTTGGACTCCCAATGCACCACAGAGATTTTAGGGAACTAACTCTTTAACCCACACTTTTCCTATATCCAATTCACACCAAGATTCAGGGATGGTTCTTTGTGGGCAGGGCTGGTTTGTAGTCTATACCTTTCGAAATCACTCTTCTTCTCCAACCCTGGCCCTCTGGCCTTGAACAAGAAGTGGGCAACACTACTTTTTTCTTTAGGGTTCATTTTTTTTCCGACCTCCAATCTATGGAGGCTCCTGAGCCCCTCATATAAATAGGACCTCTTCTCAGGCCCACTCCATCATCATAGCGTATCTAAATCTTAGGGTGATTACAATTTAAATGTAAGCAGAGACCCCCAACATAAGGGATGATCTGGACGTGGTGAAAAAAATTAAACCTGGTTGGAAGAAGTTCGATTCCTAAAATGCTATGAGGAGGGAGCACTTTTCCACGCATTGGAAAAGGTAGAGGTCTTAGCCCACCTCTGCTAGGTGAGATGAAAGGAGAAGTAGAAAGGAAGGAAAGAAAAAAAGAAAAGGAAACAGTCTTTTTCTTCTCTCTCTTTAGACATCCTAGCGTAGTCCTCTACTTTTATCCCTCTCCTGACACAATTAGAGCATCATTGCCTGCCTCGTAATATATATTCCCTTCTGGAATTCTGGAATATCATAATCTACTTTGTTAAGTATTTCTAAATAGGAAAACAAGCAAACCAACTGACATTTCGTCCCTGTTGTTACTACTGTATAATTCAAGATCTCTTCCTATTTGCCCTGAGCTTCTAATCTCATTAGGATTTATCTTAGCACTGAGCAAGTGTTCACTGAGATCAAAGGGCAATTTGTCTGATTACTTTTTTCTAATTAGCATCTCTTCCAGTATAAATTCTTGATGCCCTCATCCCAGGAGTGCTTGATAATGCCCTATGTCTATAGGTTAAAGTGATTCTTAATAAGACTCTCACGTCCTGTTTTTCCTACTTCTCTGTATTCACTTCCACTCACTCCCAGAATCACCGCACACAGCCCCTCTTCACACACATATGCACTTCATACACACATGTGCATATACAAAAATTATCACATGTGAAAATGCAGCCTGTACTAGTTATTCAGGTTCAGAAAAGAGATACATTTCTATAGTATGCAATGACTGGAAAAGAGGGAAGAAAATGTTTGAGTACAGTGTGTTCAAGACACATGACATGTGTTAGCAAAGAGAGTTAGGGCTAGAAAGGGGAGGTCAAAAGTTGCAGGGCCTTTCTTGCTAGGATAAGGGTCTATCTCAGGGCAAGGGTTTGGCCCAGGTAGTGAGGCAAAAAGAATTATACTCAGGAGTCTGATAAGAGCTTACTGCAACAATATAGTTCTGGCATAAGAAGGGCCTGAGTTAGGGTTATGGCAGAAGCATGGGGGAGAAATGCTATAAAGAACCGAGAAGACACAGATAAAGACACAGAATCCTCATTTTCCTTAGCCTGATACTTTTTCCAAAACCAAGTCCTCCCTAAGGCAGATATTGTAGTTGCCCCACTATATCCATTTTCTTCTTCATCCAGTGAAGAAGAGGCTCTTCATTTTTAGTCACACACATTCATGACCAGTCATAATACAGATTGCATTCTTCATGTCCTGTTGCTCCTAAGAGTGGCCATCTGACTAAATTCTGGCCAAGGGGATGGGAGTTCCTGCCTGGAAGTTGCCCCGTGACTCAATCCAGCGAACGAGGTTGTGGTGGAGAGCCGTCATGGACTATGCAGACAATGGCTGAGCCCTGGGCCCCTCTTTTTCCCAGAATGGAGCTGCTGTACCAGCTCAAATGTTTATGAGTGAAGAGAATTAAAATGATTTAAGTCACTGTGATTTTACATCTCTGTTTCATGCAACTGAATCTATTTCCTAATTAATACACTTTTTTTAATCTCATGAGTAGAAAACATTTTGAAAACAATAAAATTTAAATTAATTTAAAAATATACATTATAAAAACAAAGATATTTTATACATCAGAAATTATCTCAGGGATATCACTATCTTACTTTGAAAAATGTCTCGATAAGTGTTAGTAGTAATGAGTGAACAACAACCCCATGCCCCGCCGAACCAGGTCTCCAGGGATCAGTAGATGCCAAAGCTTTGGATAAGGAAGAAGTTGTTTTGCCAGTAGAGAGAAAGAATCTAAAATTCTTGGAGGAATTCTCAAGAGAATTCCCAAGAGAAATAGGATGAGAACAGAGACAGGAAAGATAAAGAGAAAGTCTGCATTGTGCAACATGATTCTCTATAATTCTTCAGAAACCTGCAGTAAAGTGCGATAAACACAAGAATGTCTGATGTAAGTGCATTTTATTGAGTAAGGCTTTTCAGAGGCTGAGTTTTGTGTCTAACAAAGCAGACAGCAGCTGTAGAAAAAGGAAGCAGAAAGCAGAAAGAAATATGAGCATATAAAACACTAAGTATTTACAGAAGTAGAGCCGGTTTTTCAATCTTGGCACTATGGACGTTTGGGGCTGAATACTTCTTTGTTGTGGGAGCTGTCCTGTGCATTGTAAGGTATTTTGCAGCATCCCTGGCCTCTACTCACTAGCTGTCAATAGCCTCCTCCCTCCCCGCCAGTCATGACAATCAAAAATGTCTCCAGATGTAGCCAAATGTTCCCCATGGGACAAAATTACCCTCAGTTGAGAACAACCACTATATAGATTTATGTATGGGTCCCCAACATAGAGATCATTGTTAAAGGTGAGAGTCAGATTGGATCATTGAGGAGAGAGGAGGAAAGTGCAACAGACTTAACCTTGGGGAATTCCCACTATTTCAGGCAGGAGGAGAACCAACTTAAAAAGAGAGACTCCATTGCTTAGAGATTATTCCATGAAATTGACCTAATTGCCTAAGATTTTTCTCTCTGGAGAAAAAAGAACAAGCGAAAGAAGTGTTAGGAAGAGAGAAGCAACAGGGCATCAGTGATTAAGTAGGGATAAAGGGCAGGGATGTGTTCTGCCTGTAACTGTTCCTTATCTGGCCAATTCAATCTTTCATATCTCTAGGTGGTCTTTCTAGAACTCCTTCCCCCAAGCCTATGTAAGGTCTTCTTGCCAAGCACTTGACTACCCCTTCGCTCTTATTGGGAAATGATTCCACATTATGGCAACTGCTCATAGATCTATGGAAGGAGAAAGCATGTCTGCCTTACTTGTCATTGTATCTCTAACACCTAACACATAGCTGGTACATAGTAGATGCTCAAAAAATATTTGTTGAATCAGTCAATGAGTAAATCGACAAACAAACTAACCTAATGAGATAGATTTTAGCACCTTCATTTTATCAGTAAGAAAACTTAAACACATGTAGGTTAAGTGAGTTTTCTTATATAGGTTAAGGCCACATGAATAGTAAACAGCAAAACATGACTGAGATCCAAGCTTGTCTGATGCTAAATTTCATGTCTTTTTTATGATACTTCATATATGCCCTGTTTGTATAATGGCATTTTGCACATCTCCAGGGCCTCTCTGTTGCACAACTTCAGTGTTTTCTCATACAGCACACTGTGAGTAGTGCTTTTGGAAATGTACAATGCAAGAGCCCTGGGCCTCTCACTTCTAAAATCTCCAACACAGGTGTTATCCCTGTTCCTGAGAACCTGAGTTATATCAAGTTCTACTCTGCTATCTAAATATGATTCACATTCCAATGAAAATTCTGTCTAGATACACAGCTGAGTCCTTTCAGCATATTCTTAGCCCTTAAATTTCCTCCTAACTGAAAATTGGATTGAGAAGTAACAAAAAGGTAGTACAGGGAGTCTCTGTTTTACTAGAAGACTGTGTTCCTGAAGGTTACTTAAAGGGATTGTTTGGAATTTAGAATATACATTTTCATTTAAAAAATAAAGTAAAAGCTGTTATCAAAAGTAGATAGGTTTCTAGGTTAGAACACTGAGATTAATTAACACATAGGCAAAATGAACTTCAATACGAGTAGCCTTTGTTCAGGCTTCTGGAAGTTGGGACAAAGTTTCCTAAGTGAGGGGATAGACCCAGACAAAGCCTTAAACAAGATGTTTGAAAACTTCCTACCTCATCCTGTCTAGAGAACTATTAATAAAGACTCAACTGATAACATACACAAACTTACAAGTTACACAAACTTCTATAAGATTCAAATCATATTTTTTCATAGACATTTTCCTAAATGTAATTGCCTTACCCAAAAGTTCTATATTGCTTATCAATGTTTACTTATCTAGGATGACATTTGGCAACAAGTTTGACTTGGAATTTCATAAGAATGTTGCATTGATTCATTATTACCCTTCTGCAGACTTGCCATTTCACTTGTATATCTGATAGGTATCTAAAAGCATAACAAAGTCAAAACAAAACTCTAAATTTCCTCCTTAAACCTCTATCCACTCAATGAAATGCACACACAAAAAAATAGAAACCCTACACAAAGAAACCACAAATACAATGCAGGAAAGGAATGAAAAATTTACTAAGGAAATGGAATTGTTTTTAAAAAAATCAAACGGAACTTCTGGAAATGAAAAATTCATTTGAGGAAATATAAAACACAGTGGAAAGGTTAATAATAGGCTAGATCAGGCAGAAGAAAGAATCTCAGAGCTTGAAGACAACACCTATGAGTTAAACAAGTTGGCCAAAGAGAAAGAACTGAGAAATAAGAGGAATGAACAAAACCTACAAGAAATACGGGATTATGTAAAAAGGCCTAACATAAGAATCATAGGCATCCGTGAGGGCGATTAAGAAAATACTGTGTATTTTACTGAGTTGGCAAACCTATTTGAGGGAATAATTGAGGAAAAATTTCCCTGCCCTTACTAGAAATCTTGATATCCAGGTACAAGAAACTCAAAGGACCTCTGTGAGATTCATCATGAAAAGGCAATCACCAGGACACATAGTCATTAGACTGGCCAAAGTAAACACAGAAGAGGCACTCCTACAAGCCATAAAGTGAAAGAAGCAGGTAACTTACAAAGGAAAACCCACTAAACTAACTTCAGACTTCTCAGCTGAGACCTTGCAAGCCTTCCAAGACCAGAACTGCCCTGCAGGAAGTACTCAGGACTGCGTTATACATGGATCAGCAAAATAGTGACCCACTGGTATAAAATCACACAAAAGCTGAAGCTCAGAGCCCTTATACCACAATGGCTCAAGTGGTAAAACAAAGCAATAAAGTTTTACCCAACAGGATGAACAAAAATCCACCCCACTTATTATCAGTTCTTTCAATAAATGTGAATGGCTTGAACTCCCCACTCAAGAGACATAGGCTGGCTGAATGGATAAGAAATAAAAGCCAAGTATCTGCTGTCTCCAGGAAACACATCTCACCCACAAGGATACATTCAGACTCAAGGTGAAGGGATGGAAAATAATATTCCATGCAAATGGAAACCAAAAGAAAGCTACTGTAGCCATTCTTATATCAGAAAACATAGACTTCAAATCAGCAAAAGAAAGACAAAGATGATCATTTGTATAATGATGAAAGGAACAATTCGACAAGGAGACATAACAATCCTAAATATTTATGCATCTAACACAGGTGTGCCCAGATTCATAAAGCAAACCCTACTTGATCTGAACAAAATGATAAACAGCAGCATCATAATAGCTGGGGACATCAACACCCCACTGATAGAATGGGACAGATATTCCAAGCAGAAAATAAGCAAAGAAACAATGGACTTGAACAGAACTCTAGAGCAAATTGGCCTAACAGACATTTTTAACAGAATATTCTACCCCAAACCATTGAATATACATTCTCACCAACTCATGCAACATTCTCTAAGACCTACCATATCCTAGGCTACAAAACATGTCTCAACAAATTTAAAAAATAGAAATTATACCAAGTATCTTCTCAGACCACAGTGGGATAAAATTAGAAATTAATTCCAACAGAAACACTCAACTCTACACAAAGTCATAGAACTTACACAACCTACTGCTTAATGATTATTGGGTCAAGGAGGAAACTAAGATGGAAATCAAAAGATTCTTTGAACTAAATGACAAAGGTGACACAAGTTATCAAAATCTATGGAATTCGGCAGGTGCAACCATAAGAGGAAAATTAACAGCTATAAATGCCTACATCCAAAAGACAGAAAGATCACAAATCCACAATCTAATCATCTCAAGGAATTGGAAAAGGAAGAGCAAACCAATCCCAAACCCAGCAGAAGAAAAGACATAACTAAGTTCAGAGCAGAACTAAATGAAATTGATTCCAAAAGAATTATACAGAAGATTAATGAAACAAAAAGTTGGTTCTTTGAAAAAATTTAAAAAAAAATTGACAGGCCTCTCACTATATTAACCAAAAACAATAAAGACCCTAATAAGCTCAATCAGAAATAAAAAAGGAGATATTACCACTGATACCACAGAAATACAAAATATTATTTCTAAATACTATAAAAATCTCTATGCACATAAACTTGAAAACATTGAAGGAATGGATAAATTCTTGGAAACACACAGCCTCCCTAGGCACAATCAGAAGGAAATAGAACTTGTGAAAAGACCAATATCGAGTAATGAAATTGAAGCAGCAATAAAAAATCTCCCTACAAAAAAAAGTCCTAGACCAGATAGTTTCCCAGCTGAATTTATCAGGCCTACAAAGAAGAACTGATACCTATATTGCAGAAATTATTTCATCACATAAAAAAGGAATAAATCCTCCCCAACTCATTCTACAAAGCCAATATCAACCTGATACCACAGCCAGGAAAGGACACAACAAAAAAAGAAAACTACAGACCAATATCCCTTATGAAGAAAGATGTAAAAATTCTCAATAAAATCCTAGCAAACCGAATTCAGCTTGACATCAAAAAAAGAAAAAAATCCACTACAATCAAGTGGGCTTCATCCCGGAGATAAAAAGATGGTGTAACATACACAAATCTATAGGTGTGATTCACCACATAAATAGAAGCAAAAACAAAGATCATAGGATCCTCGCGATGGAGGCAAAAAAGGTATTTGACAAAATTCAGCCCCCTTTTATGATAAAAACTCTTAAAAAATAGGCATAGATGGAACATACCTCAATATTATAAAAGCCATATACAATAAACCCACGGTGAACATCATACTGAATGGGGAAAAAAATGAAAGTATTCCCACCTAGAGCTGGAACCAGACAAGGTTGCCCACTGTTACCACTTCTATTCAGCACACTGCTGGAAGTCCTAGCCAGAGCAATCAGGCAAGAGAAGGAAATCAGAGTATCCAAATGGGGAAAGAAGAAGTCAAACTATTGCTCTTTGCTGATGATACGATCTTATATTTAGAAAACCCCAAAGATTCTGCCAACAGACTTCTGGAATGTATAAATAAATTCATCAAAGTCTCAGCTTACAAAATTAGTGTACACAAATCAGTAGCACTCCTATACACCAACAACAGTCAAGCTGAGAATAAAATCAAGACTCAATATCTTTCACAATAGCAACAAAGAAAATAAAATACCCAGGAATATATTTAACCAAGGAGGTGAAAGACCTCTACAGGGAGAACTATGAAACACTGAGAAAGGAAATCACAGAGAATGTAAACAAATGGAAAAACATATGCTCATGGATCAGCAGAATCAACATTGTTAAAATGTCTGTAATACCCAAAGTGGTTTACAGATTTAGTGCAATCCCCACTAAAATACCAATGTCAATTTTTGCAGATCTAGAAAAAATAATTCTACACTTTGTATGCAACCACAAAAGACCGCAAATAGCCAAAGCAACCTTAAGCAGAAAGAACAAATCAGGAGACATCACTTTACCAGACTTTAAGCTATACTACAAGGCTATAGTAACCAAAACAGCATGGTACTAGCACAAGAACAGAGACATAGACCAATGGATCAGAACAGAGAACCTAGATACAAAACCACCCTCACATAGCCATGTGATCTTTGACAAAGGAGACAAAAATATACACTGGGGAAAAGAATCCTTGTTCCATAAATGGTGCTGGGAAAATTGGATAGCCACATGTAGAAGATTGAAACACTGCACCTCTCACCACTCACAAAAATTAATTCACGATGGATAACAGACTTAAACCTAAGGCATGAAACCATAAGAATTCTAGAAGAGATTGGAAAATCTCTTATAGAAATAGGCCTAGGCAAAGAATTTATGAGGAAGACCCCAAAGACAATTGCAGCAACAACAAAAATAAATAAATGAGACCTGATTAAATTAAAAAGCTTCTGCACAGCCAAGGAAACAATCAATAAAGTGAATAGACAACCTACAGAATGGGAGAAAATATTCACATGCTATACATCCAATAAAGGACTAATAACTAGAAAGTACAAAGAACTCAAGTGAATCAGCAAGAAAACATCAAATGACCACATTAAAAAGTGAGCAAAAGACATGAAAAGAAATTTTTCAAAAGAAGATAGACTAATGGCCAATAAACATATAAAAAAATGCTCAATATCTCTAATCATCAAGGAAACGCAAATCAAAACACAATGAGATATCACCTAACTCTAGTGAGAATAGCTTTTATCAAAAAGTCCCAAAACAACAGATGCTGGCGTGGATGTAGAGAGAAAGCAACACTTATACACTGTTGGTAGGACTGCAAACTAGTACTGCCTCTATGGAAAGTAGTATGGAGATACTGCAAAGAACTAAAAGTAGACCTACCATTTGATCCAGCAATCCCACTACTGGGTGTTTACCAAGAGGAAAAAAAGACATTTTATAAAAAAGAGACTTGCACTCAAAAGTTTATAGCAACACAATTCACAGTTGCAGAGATATGGAAACAACCCAAGTGCCCATCAATACTTGAGTGAATTAATAAAATGTAGTAAATGTATACCATGGAGTATTACTCAGCCATAAAAAAAATGGTGAACTAATACCTTTTGTTAAAACTTGGATGGAACTGGAGACCATCCTTTTAAGCGAAGTATTGCAAAAATGAAAAAACAAATACCACATGTACTCACTACTAACAGATCAACACTCATGTGCACATATGGTAGTAAAATTCAGTGGAAATCAAGCAGGTGTAAGGAAGTAGGAGGGGATGGGTAAATTGACACCTAACAGGTACGATGCACACTATTGGGGTGATGGACACACTTAAAACTTTGACTCAAACTGTACAAAATCAATTTATGTAACCAAAATGTTTGCACCCGCCCCCCATAATATTCTGAAATAAACAACAACAACAAAAAACACCTCTATCCACTCTAGCCAGGCCTCTTTTTTCCCTTAAAACCTTCCCCCTGTTCACAAAATGCTACATTATCCCTTTTGGTTGCCCAAGTCAAAAATCTAAAATTCAGAATTAATTTTTTTTTTCTTCATCACCCACCCTTCACATCCAAACCATAATAAAGTTATATTCAGTCTACCTTTAAAATTTGTCCTTAATCTGTCTATCTATCTTCAACTTCACTGTTACCAACATATTATCTCCCAACTGGACCACTGAAAAAGCCTCTTAACTGCTTTCCCTGGCCCGTTTTTCCTCTAATACCCATCCTCCATATATCAGCCAGCACAGAGGAGCACAGGGTTTGGCATAGAGGTATCTGGCCTAGGATTCAGCTCTCCCCCGTGCTATTAATGTAGCCTTTCCCAAGTCATCTTGGCATTTCCTCTTGTTTCAGTCTAGCCCAGGGAGATAATAATTCACGTCCTCCACTTCATAAAGCCAGCTGGGACTTTTCTGACTCTCATTGAGAGTGACCAGCCTTCAGGTCCACTCAAATACAAGCAATCTATCAATCCTTTTAAAATAAATAACTTAGGGTCAAGCACACCATTACAATTCCAACCATATAATCATCTTCTAAATTCAAACTGCTCTATTATAATAAATTTTATAAGTCTGCTTTTCAGGATAACCTGCTGAACAAACATGTTACTCTGAAGTAGCATTTGATCAGAAGGTCCCAGTCTCCACAGAGCAAACTGTTCTGTGTGATTCCATATCAAGGCAGCCTTCTACATTCTTCTTACAGCTCCTCAAGAACTTGGCTCACAGAATCATTCTGCCTTTTTCACCCTGGTCACTTCAGATGGGAAACTTCAGTCAGGGATCCACGTGGCCCCCAGAGACCCAACCCCTATTTGTGGCTCACCACCTTGCCCACTTGCCACACCCAGCCTGAAGAGTAAGAGGAAAACCATTTATTCATTAAATTAATTTCTACCAAACTAATTTTAACTAAATTTGATTAAATTAATAAGCACCGATGGCCTTTTAACTCTTCCAGTTATGTTCATATTTTTAAGGATGATCATCTTTACAGTTAATGGGATCTCAGAAAATATAACAGCTTTTCTGACAATGCACGGAAAGTTATTTGGAGGAAGGGAACCTTCACCTAGGCAGCTTAGCTCTAGTTAGAAGTCTGACCCTAGAATGAGCCCTGCTGAGTTATTTTTTGCTTTATCTTCTGAACCCAGAGTACTATGTTGTCTGTAATCTACTTCATCATAAGGTTTTAGATGTGGATTAGTTTAAGCTATGCTGTAGGGGCAATCAGTTGCCTTAGTCAGCTCTTCCCATGCCAGGGGTCAGCTAATATTTAATTAAAAAGGCTGAAGTTCATAGGAAATTACTACCAATAGTTCAGCTATTCTTATAGCCTGTTAACACCAGAGGCTTTGCTAATTAGCATGATGAATGCTAGAAATGGGTTTTCTTTGGTGAAAACACTGGCATTTTAGTTAGCTTAATAGATATTAAACACGGGTTGCTATTGGTTAAAACTCATTCTCAAAACATCTGGATTGCCTGTAATATTCTAGAGATATTTTCCTCACTTATATGAAATGGGACATAAAAACGTGGTGAGGCCAGTAGCCTGTGCCCTTACGAATAGTGCCTGAACCTTGCTCCTTAACAGGTACTGTTTTACCCATTTTGTGGAAAATTCTGGTTGCCAGCACCAACTATAAATCTTGACTCTCTAAAATATTGTTGGTATGTTTAAATCATCTAAAAGAACAGAGGCTAGGTCTTGAATGAGCTTAGAGAGTAAGTTTTGGGAATTATTGTACATGCTTGCTAATAGATGTTTAATTAATATAGAAAATGTGGACACTTAGGGGAGCATTTGGTCCACATTTTTTGCTTTCATTATAATCTAGTAGCAAGATTATTGGGATACAGTGAATCTCAATCCCTTCTAACCAGTAGTGCCTGCCATTCCATGACCAAATTAGCTTAGGTAAGTGAACAACACATAAGAGTATTTTATGTTAGTTCCCATGTCCCAACATTAAAACAGTACAGCACTCCATGGTAGCACCAAGTGTTCAGGAAACATACTAGATTTACTTTAGTAGGCTGGAAGGTCATATGATGATTTGCAAGGCAGGGGTTGCCTATGAAGGGATAGGTCACTGAGAAGCCAATGAAGGGCAGATGGTGGGAAGGCAGGCTAAACCGATGCAGAATAGAGGCAGGAGGGAGACAAATGTGGTTGAATAAAGCTGGATGAAAGGTTCTTTCTGCATATGGCTGGGGAGTAGGGGATCCTACTGAGCTGGGAGCTTAGCATACAAAAAAGAGCGCCTACAAGACTGGTCAGATGAATGCCCTATTACATTTCAGCCACTCGCAAAGCACTTGCTCAATTATCCATCCCTGTGGTGGAGGTCTTAGCAGGACCCATGCATGCAGTGGCTGCTCCATTCAGAAGAGGAGTGATATGGGATGTGTGCTTTCCAAACAGCTAAGAATAGACACAAACACGCACACACACACACATTATTGGTGATCATTGGCATAGCATGTGCATGGGTCTGTGGCAAGTACGTGGGGAAACTTGGAGGCTCCTCGGCACTAAAGATTTAAAACAAAACAAAACAACAAAGAGCTTCACCAAATCTTTATGTTAATGAACAAATTTCCTCCCCCATCCCGGCCTGCTATTCCCTCCATCCTGACACGATTTTCATATTCTGAGACATTCAGGAAAACAGAGCAAGTCTTGTCTTAGCTTAGGCAGTTATTTCTGTATTTCACCTTCTACTACACAAACACTCTCTCCGTGGCAGCCTAGAATCAGAATCACTATGGTCAAGATGGGGAATGTGAATTCATAACAAGTCCCCCAAGTGACTCAATACAATAAAGTTTAGAACAAAAGGCTTTGGCATATGCCCGGGGACTCGCCTTTAATTCTCTTCTGAAAGCCTTGGAGCTGAGTTAAACAATTTTCCATCTTTTACGGCTTCCTCCCCACAGAAAGAAAACCCACACATGGGCTGCCATGTTCACGGGAGCTCCTACGTGTGGGCCTTCGCAGATGGTTTGTCGATGTATTACAGTAGAACAAGAGCAGCTCCTCTGAGCCCCTACTGCCAAACAGAGGAAGAGATGAGAGCTGGGAAAGAGAGGCGAGGAAAGCTGTGAGTGAAGTTTGGCAGTGGGAAGAAAACAGAATCTGTGGAAAAGATGTAGCCAATTCTCCTTCCTTAAAGTGGAGAATTGAAATTCACCTCTTGATGGCATGCTTTCTTTGCACAGGAAAATAACCCAAAGAGGCCTTCGGATACATGATTTTTACTAGGAATGTGACTGCACAGTATGGATAAAGTCTGGAAAATGCTGCTTATCATAAATGGCTTGGCTTTTGAATGGACTTTTGGAGTACTGCGTTCAAACACAAACATTTGGCACCAAATATTTAGACAAATAGACTTTTTAAATTGCAAAAACTAACTTCATATTTTATAATTACAAGATCAGCCTCAATTATAAAACACCTAAAGCTTTCACCATCAGTGAAATGGATGAGGCTATTTTTACACAGCAGGACAAGGGACAAATATATGAGATTTTGCACCAGGACCCATTTTTACTAGGTAGCCACAGTGCGTTATCCAGGCTTCTACAGGTTAAGGAGAATATATGAGATACAAACTCCATGATAATCAATATGAATTTCAAATATGGTTACAGATAGTCTGTGTACTTCAAAATGGTCCCTAATGCAAGTAGAAGATGAAATATGCTCCAAGCGAAAGTTTAACTGGGGACCAAAAAGGAACAAAGAACAAAGAGGAAGAAAGGTGGGATAAGAAAGAGGGTATCTCAGTCTCTCAGTGTGACTAAAGCACAAAGCAAATATAATAAATTGCAAAAGATTAAACCAAAAAGTAAGGAGATAAGTCTAAAGAGTCTCACATTCTGAAGTTTGGATATTGATAGGCAAAGGGAAACCATCAAAAAGGTTTAAGTAGGAAGATGACAGATCATATTTATGTTTTTCGTTGATCACTTGGGTTGCAGTGTAGAAGACATCTACTCTCAATTCATGAGAGGAATATTTGGGTCAATACTTAGTATAGTCTATTTACTGTTTAACTATAAAATTGTGTGTGTATGCACATGCGTGTGGGTGTCTGTAAAATCTATTAAGTTATATAGCACTTGGTACTTTGTTGAGTCTGGATGTAGGGAGGCATTATTATCTCCATTTAACAGATAAGAAAACTAAGCTTCAAGAGATTAATGACTTGCCTGAGATCACATAAACAATAAGGGCTGAAGTCAGGTCTACAGATCAAGTCTTTTCACTTCTGGTCTTGTATTTTTCTATGACTGTATTTTCAAAGTGCAGTCTTCTAATAAATTCTACTGTATCCTTTAATATTTACAGGATTTGGAGAAGGGTGGAGACACTTTGCATTTTCCTGGCTACGTCAGCAGAATGAGCAGGGGCCTCCATGCCTTTGCACATGCTATTCCTCTGTCTGGAACACCTTCCTCCCTCAAATCTTTTCTAGTCCTCCCTCCCTCCCCACATCATCAAGTCATTGCTTCTTCCAGGAAGCCTTTACCGATCTCCAATCTTAGGGTATGCTCTTCCTCTGCATTCTAATAACACTCAGGGTGAAGTTTATCACAGCAATTACACCATATTGTGAATGCCTATTTACTGCTGTTTCCTCACTAGACTGTGAATCCCTAAACAGAAGAAATGTACCTCTTTTCCTCCTATATCCTGGATCTTAACACAAGGCTTGGCACACTTTCAGTACTCAAAAACTTTGTTGGTTTGCATTTGTTGAATAACATTTGCTGAAGGAGCTGCATGCAACCTACCAAGGTTAGAAATGAAATCTATTCCCCATATAAAGAATCCCTGAACCTTGTACTGATCCTATCTCTACTAAGCTCTAATCTCCTGTGCATGATTTATCACCAGAGCAATTGTCTGAAAATGCTTTTTCCTTATCTCACAGAGCCATAGTAAAAGGTAGTTTACTTTAAGCAAGTGGTATTTTTTTCTCCTATTTTTTCTCTTGCTATTTTTTCCTTCTGTTTACTTATTTACTGGCAGCAAGAAAAGGAAAATAACTCTGATCTCTATTTAGATATTTGATATACAAGTGTTTAGACAGGAATAGCTATAAATTGCTAGCTAGGCACAGTTTGAGTAGCTAGAACCTGTTCTATTTTGGATTTTATTATGGAAGAGAAAAGAAGAGGAAAAAATACACACCACATAGAGATGGCCTTAAAGGCTTAGCTTTTTATTATTTCCAAGGCAACGTTTGAGTTCATAATCAGCATAATTCACAGAAAGAAATGTGTCTGACACCAAGAAAACTGGACATTAGCAGCAAGCTTCAGGGTTCAAGACAACCAGCCTTGGTTGAGCCCTCATTCTGACCTGACTACAAAACAGGCTGTGTGAGACCTGGCCAGGCTCTTAACTGCTCTCTGCCTCACCTTTGTCACTCGTAATGGAGGAATTAGGGCTAGATAAGACCTTGAAAAATCCAATTCCATATATTTCTCCCAGGAGTTACCTCAGCATAACCACACACTCTGTTCTTTCACGGAGCTTTTTGGTGGAATCGCATGCTGAGTGGCCAGTCCAGTCTCTCTGCCAGAGACACACGTTCTCCTAACCTAGAAATGCTCTGACACTGTTTGCAATACAAATGTGCTTCTGGCAATCTTTGGCTTTTGTCCTTTATGAAACTGAACATTCATTTTTCCCCAATAATCTAATTTATTCTATGTTAACCTACTTCCTAATCATGGATATGCCACATTTTATAAAGTCTTTCAGAGTTGTAAATCAAATTGTTTATGGCTTTAAAAAAAAGAGGGGGGTCCCTTGAAATAGTTGTCCCTCTTAGTGCATTTAAAATATTTGACTTTTAAAATAGGCTTGATTTGTGACATTTGATTTTTACACAATTATGGAGAAACATATGAAATGCAGTCTAACGCTGATTTCGTAGGGTCCTTAGAAATTTCCTTTCCCAAACAATAAATAGGCTTTCCACATACTCTTCCAGAGCCAAATAGATGTTAAGCAGCTCAAAAAATTTTCTTCATGCCCAGACTTTATTACTCAAAAATGTTCCTTGGCCTCCTTTATCATCAGAATAAAGTCCAACTTCTCGGCTCTCCCTCTGCAATCTGGCCTCAAACTACTTTCCGGATACATCTTCCCCTAATGCCTTCTCTTTCTATAAAATTGAACTAAATCATGCTCCCCACTTCCCTCGCACACTCTGTACTTTTCCACATCCTGTCTTTGCTCTCATACTACTCTTTCCCCTGGAGTTACTCGTCCCCAACTCTGCAGACGTTGAGATGACATAATGTACATCATCGCTACTAGCCCAGTTTCTGGGCTAACATTATAGGCTCTCAATAAATGATGGGCCTTAATTGACTCTTTCACTCATCTTTTGTTCACTCATTTGTGGATCTCTAACTCTAGTTACTAAGCAAGGATCTGGTTATACCTAGGGTATATAAGAACAGAATGGCTACATAATTTGTAGGCATAATACAAAATGGTAATTCAGGCTCTTTTTAAAATAATTATTAAGAATTTCAAGATGGTAACAGCAGTACATTATAAGCACAGGACCCTTCTAAGTGCAGGGCCGCCGTGTGACTGACAGATTGCACACCCACAAGGCTAGCCCTGAATAAGACACAGACTCTATAGCTCCCCTGACCCAAGGAAGCTCATCGTTTGGGGAGGATAGACAGGTAAGACAAAACAATTACTGGATAACATAAGAGCTGTGAAATGCGTAAGCACGGGATGCTGTGGGAACATGGTGGCTCAATAGAGCACTCAACCCACACTAGGGTAGAGATGGTAAGTGGAAGGAAGTCGAGAAAATCTTATGGAAAGAGGCAATACCTAAACTCAGTTTTGCAGTTCATATCAGAGTTGGAAAAGCAAGAAAGAGAGAGCAGTAACAGAAGGGGGGCCCAGGGAGTGAAATAACCCAGTGGAAAGCATAGCAGCTAAAAGAAATATGTCCAAATCTTATTCGTCCTTTAAGGAAATGACTTTGTAACTTTTTCTGACTATGAATCACAGTAAGAAATGCACATTTTGACCTAGTACACACACCGAATCAAAAATGTTTGTACCTTAATAATATTCTGAAATAAAAAATAAAATAAAACCTGTACAGGAGAAAAAAATGCCAAAAAAAATCATTCTTACCATGTACAACTTCTCTTTTATTTCATATTTTTAATAAGTTTATGACCCACAATTTGAAGAACCCTAATTTAAGGACTGTCTCAAATGTCACCTCCTCAGCAAATCTTCCTAATGTCTTCAGCCCTAAGCCATCTGAACTGCTGTGGGCTCCTCTATTGACACTTTGCTTTCGAGTGTCTATGATATACTACGCATCTCCTATTAGACTGCAATTTGAAGGTAGATTCAGATGCTTTGCACATAGTAGGGTCCAATAAATGCTTATTAAGTGACAGTACAAGCAGTCCATACTTGTCTTCAACCCTCATGTCTGACGTTCTTCTTATGACCACCAATGATTTTGCCTTGCTCCCATTTTCTGCCAGTTTAATTAACTGGGCTCTTTGGGCTCAAGCTGAGAGACCCTTTTCCTTGGTTCACCTGGTGATTGATATCAAATAACTCTGATTCTGTGTCCTCTTCTCATTGCTTTCTATTAATCTAATAGCAAATTCTGGTTATAGAGTCCTAAGACTTCGTACTGCCAAAGTAGTCTCTCTAATAGTTCCTCTTTAATTAAAGATAAATTGTTCCTGCCTTTGCAAGTTTGTAAATATTTCAATGACCATAAAGAACTTAATCCTGTTTTTTTTTTTTTTTTGGTAACCACCAAGGTCCAGAAATTTTCACATATATTTTATTATGAAATTATCAAATCAACCTGCGAATCGAGTATCATTATTATTATTATTAGTTCCCATTTTATAAGCTTGCCCAAATTTAAGTGTGTCTGATCCAAAGGTCATGTTCTTTTCATGATGTTAATCAAATTAAAATAATGACAAATTTTATCTGTTGATTCACGTTTGGCCTACAAGGGCCAGCTGGACACAGCAGCCAGCAATGTGATTCTGGATGTGAAAATAACTTTGCCAGATGAAGTCTTGTGGCAAACCACAGCTCCTTACTTCCTGGGTTTTGTGTGAGGCCCAACCTCTTGCCTTCCTCACTAGCTTTGGCATTGATGGCCTCACCCTGACATTTTGTCACAGGCACTGAGCTATTTACAAACCTACACCGGGCGTGTCATGTCAGATTCTAAAGGTTAACTATCCTTTTCTTGTTACCTATTTGTTGCTTTGTGGGTTCGGTCTATTTTATTTCCCCTTTGGGGACAGGAGCAAGAAAGTACTTCCTTGCTTTCCTGGGAGGCATAAAGGATTTAATGTTAGAATTAAGTCCACATGTTTTTGGAGATTTTTCCTTGACACATTGGCTTACACCACTTCTGGAGGAAGAGGAGCACTTTGCATCCCGGAGGCCAAGCGTGCACACTACCTGCATCTGCAGAGGCATAGACATTCTGCAATGTCTCCACCCCACCTAGACACTTGAGGCAGAAAGTCTCCTATAGAGTAAACCCAGTGTAAGGAAAAATTATGAGCTGGAAATAATGAGAAGCTCTTTTCTAACCTGTAACAAGCAAATAGGTGCCAGAATAGAGCATGGTGAAGTGGAAGGGGCCTGAACTGGAGCAGGAGGCCTACTTTCGATAATCACAGAATGCAGCATTACACGTGGAAGTGCTTTGTGAGCTATGAAAGCAACGCCACAAGAAAGAATTATGACTTATTTTTGACTCCTGAGCCTGAAAGGTAATTTGGGGAATCTGCTGGTTCAACTCCCTCATTTGGGGAAGCTGAGACTCAGAGCAGTCACAGCTGCCACGGCCATGCCAGGGGTACAGCCCAGCCTTCTGTTTACAGAATAGGACAAAGTGTCTCATGTTGGACATCAGTTCTAGGTATTACTTATGTGTACGTCATATTTCCCAGGCCACATTTTTTTCTGGTAACCCAATGATCCATGTTAAAATTAAAATTACCCTGGATTTGGCTTCTTTAGGTATTTGGGGCTCCAATTCTAAGAGAACCTGGTGTTAGCAAGGCCACTCCCAAGCTCCCAGGTGAGAGTCCACGTCCATGTCCTCTGTAGATCAAGACTTACATGGATTCATGTCTTTCCTAGGCATTGTCTGGTTCTGGTGGGGCCTCAGGGTCTTCTCTGCTTTAATGATGTCAACAATTCCATATCTCTTTCCAGAAGCCAGTGCCCTGTTCAATGTGTAAAACCTCACTTAGGTTCATGATTTTTTCCAGTGTTAGAATGTGCAGGAAGACCAAAAGCAGCTTCTTTCTTCCACAGTTACTGCTTCCTCCACAGAGTAATTTAAACCAAGCCCATAGGATCTGTAATGACAAACCTCACACAGAGCCCAGGTTGGCTTCACGGATGCATGACCTGAGCCTACACTCAGACACTGAGCTTGGTTTAATGCTCTCTTTTGGCCCTCTTAAAATTCTTGACATTCTTTTTAACAAGGGGCCCTGCACTTTCATTTTGTGCTGGACTCTATGAATTACATAGGCAGTCCTGCATGGAGTTGAAGCTATCGTGTGTTTTGAAAATGCTACATATAACCTCTGGCTTTTCTTCTACGCTCTCCCATGCCCTCACCTCCTGAAAACAACTTGATGCGTGTGGGTGGGGTGGTGGGGCAGGGATAATTACACAAAGTTCTCATACTCCCTTTCTTCCACAACCTAGAAACTTTCAGACAAATGTGTTTCCGCAATGGAAATTATGCAGAAAAGGCACTGAGTATGCATCTTGGGCTAAATACGAATTATTAATGTTGCATTGTCTAAATAATTCATCACATTCAGTGTAGATCACGGATTCTAATTCAGACAGAGTGTGTGAGTGTCTACTACCTGTCTGGTCATTTACATAAATTTCTTGTCCATTAGAATTTCTTTACTACAGTTCCAGTTACAAACACCATCAATTTATTCATTCAACAAGTATTTGTGCCAGGCTTTTTTCTAGGTTTCTGGAGATAAAGCAATGAACAAAAGAGACAAAGACATTAACAAATGCTTATTGTGCAAGGGCTTTTGCTAGGCATACAAGAATACAAAATATTTTTTAAAAAGACTTCTGTCTTCAAGGGGTTTACAGTCTAATAGGAAGAAAGAGATGAAAATGGTGCAAGATATATAGAGCTCCGTAAGACGTAAGTATCAGAAGAGAGATGCAAATTAGAGATGAGAAGGAGGGGTTTCAGAGGGAGAGAGGAAGTAACTACCTTGTTTTATAATTGGATAGAAAATTATTGATCCATATGTACAGGTTTGATATTGAAAATCTATACAGCTTATGCAGAAAGATACTGATTAAAATGGGAGACTAATCAAAGTGTTAGATATTGGATTTGCAATAAGCAATTGAATCATGAAAACACAGCTTCGTGGAAATTTAAGTCAGAAATGCTGCTCTTGAAATACAATCCGTGGGGTCAATAAGGCAGTGGAATGATTCAGTAGATGGCAATCCTAAAACCAGGCAAGAAGAAAATGCTGGATTATAAATAAATTGCTGGCCCTGTTTTCCAAAAAACTTGGTTCGTTCATATGACAAAAATGAGAGGTTGGGGATTTGACACCAGATAGTGCTTGGAGCTCAGACTTAATCGGCAAACCCGTGTTTGTTATGAGACTGTGTAAGATTAGATAGAAAGGTGAATAAGATGCAAAACTGCTGGGTTGCATGAATCTAAAGAACGTCATTCATGTGAATTTTTGTGAATGGCAGATACAATACAAACAATACCTCTGGGCAAGTGCCACACAGCATTGGTGACCAGAAGTGAGCAAATCTGAGACTGCCATGCTTAATTCTGAAGAATAGTAAGATTGGTACGACCAAGATGCAAAGGTGCATCAGGTGGCCACACTGTTCTCGAATAGTGTCCCAAAAGCATGGGGGACCTTCAGATGACATACTGCAAGTGCGAATATAACATGGGCCACCCACAGATAGAAGACGCCTTCATTACAGCCTCGTTTTATAATGAAACTATGTCTCTGGGACATCTGTCTACCCATTCTGGGAACCCAAATATTGATGGCTATTATCAATCGAAGTCTACTTGATTCAGATACATTTTAAGAATAATAGTTTAGGGGAGCTTTCTATTTGGCATTTTAAAAAATAAAGGTATCAAAGGGGTTCAATGAGAATGACTTATATGACATTATAGAATGAGGTCTAACGCAGAGCCCAAGCCAGTCTGAGGTTCAACTTCCACTTTGTTTGTTTGGAAAAGATACAAACTTTGTAGAAACTTTACCTTCCTCAGCTGATAAAGTGGGGAAGAGGCTAATAGGCTTTATTTGCAGGATTTGGGAGGGAAGTGAAATTAGGTAATACATATACGGTGCGAAACAGAGATCTTGCCATGTTGTTATTGCTTTTGCTAAAAAGCTAACTAAAGCATTTGAATACAAACACACATGCACAAGAGGGTGTGTGTGCATATGCACACATATGCACATGCACACATACACGTATGTCACACAAACACAGGGGACACCCCAAAACCTTCTCTCAAGGAGCAAGCAGGAAATTGGACAATTGCTTGACTAAGACAGGTAACTGTCATTATCCTGGATTTGATAGCTTTCTACTCTTCATCAATGCCATAGTCTGTATCAAACTGAATCTTTCTTTGAATGAGGTATTTTATCATAAGAAAAAAGAACTCTTAGTCTTTTGATATGTATATTTTGAAAATTTGTAAGTCAAATCATCATTAATTATTAGTTCTTAGCTCTAGTTTCTACTATTTCTAATCTTAAAGCTCAGAAATATGCAAACCAAGAACTTACAGAGGTCACCCTTCCCACGAAGTACAATATCAAAATCTGCCTTCTGTGTTTTTTTGGTTTTTCTATGGCTTGATTGGTTGGCATCTGTTTTTTATTACTTGGGAAAGATTAAGATGACTGTGGCTATTGATGAAAGAAAAACAACCTTTTAACTGAGTGTTACTGGGTAAATTTCCCCTGAACAGGAATTTTACACCTAACAACAACCCCTTACTATATAGTAGCCTGGTTTTGCTGTTTAGCTCCTTTAAGGCTCCTTTGTAGTATTAAAAAGTTATTTGTAATCACTAAAGTGTTTACTGTTGTTATTATTGACTAGAATCCAATAAAAGTAATTGTACAATATTTTAAGGGTGTATTAATAGATAACTACACACAGACACACAGACACACACACACAGACACACACACACACACACACCCCAAAAGGAAATCAGAGGTAGAGGCAGTTCTCAAAGAGAGCAAAAAAATCCAATACTTATTTCCAGAGAGTGAAGTTTGTGCTCCTAAGAGGGTGCTGTTGTACCTGAAGTCTCAGAGGCAATGATCAGAAATGTAGGGGGAAAAAAGGGCAATGCTGTGAGGGAAGGCGCAGTGGGGTCACAAGAAGATGGCTCATGGCCCCACTCAGGGAGCCTTCTGTTAGGATGGTACATGGACTCGGAAGCTACATCACGCTGCAAGTGACAAAGACTTTTCACAGGAATCGATTTAGTGTGAGAGAAAAGCTCCATCTGGCAGCCAGAAAATGCAGCACAGTGGAAGGTGTCACTTGCAGACACGAGGGATGTCCTGTGTGCCCTAGACCGGAAGGAGGGTAGGAACATTAAACAGAACAAGAGGTTGCTAAAGGCGATGACTGGAACCAAATAGAACCATGCATTAAACTCTGGAGTTAGTCTTACTCATTTGTGAGGGTCTAAATAGAAATGTCCGTGTCTTTTTGAACCATGAACCAAGGCAAAATTTTTTTGTATAGTTTTATATTTTAATAGTTTCGTAAATGCACACACAACAATCGAACCTAGTAAAACATTCCTTGAAGCAGGTGCTCCTGAATTATGAGGATTTCTTTTCTTTATTCCTCCCATTCACGTGCTGAGATCAACCGGCTCGCCCACTGCCACCTACATGCCCATTCACAGTGCTTTCTGCAGCAGAGGGGGCTATATCTGTCCGCACCCTGGAGTCTGTGAAATGAACTAACAGCTCACAGCCTCCTCCCCACCTTTCCCTAAGCCCTTCAACAACCACCACAAGTACACAACCCCAAATAATTCTATTGGCTTCGGCAGTCACTTTGCCACTGCCTTTTGTTGTACCAGGAGGGGACTTTTGTGCCTGTTCCTCCTGGGCTTTGTTCCCGCTAATCAAAGACACACAGAGGAGTCTATTATAGAGAGCCAACTCTGAGAATTTACAAATTTTACTCTGAGTGTTTACAAATTTGCTAGACTGTGCCCTGGGTTTATCCCGTCAACATACAGCCTGGAGTAAACAGCCTTTTCTCTAGACATAATTTGAGCCACTGTGTGTGCACCCAAGAGCCATAAAGAGGATTTGACTCAAAGGGATCAGAATTTAACAGCCTCTTGCTTCAAGACACATTGTGATTCTTCTAAAGCAGCTTCCTTCCTTCTCGTGAGTGAATCACAGTTATTTCAAAGAGAATTTGGCAACTGGCCCCCTAACTATTCTGGATTGGCACCTCATATTTGTTTTCTCTCATTTTCCGCCCCACCCACCTTTCCGGGGCTGCGGTATCCTTCACAGCTGTGTGGTCTCTAGAGAGAACAGAGACTTTATAAGTAGAGGGACTCAAGTCCTCCTTCCTGCATTTGCCAGCTATGTGCCTTTGGGCAAGTTACTTAATTTCATGGTCTCAATTTCTCATTTGTGAAATGAGGTCGAAAGAAATCTAACAGGATCTTTGGGAAGATTCTAAATAATCTAGTTAAAGGTACTGACCATGTTTGATATTGCAGGTGAGAATTTTAATCTGCAAACTGAAGAGTTTTTAAGTGCAAATTTATTTCTCTATAACTGAATTTAAAACCTATATATGCATCCCTAATCTTTTGAGAGGCAGAAACTTCATCTCAATCAATTTGGTTACCAGCACTATCCCCAGCTTCCTCAGGGTTTGTCTGATTTCTAAGCAGAAATTGTGTGGAGCTGGGCAATGGGTTTGAGGAAAGACCAGTGGGTCCAGGGGAGGGGAACAGGGGCACCTGGTCTGGACTGTTGCGTACCTGGGCGGGCACATGTCTGCTGGCTTTGTGCCTGCCCAGTCTTTGGTTCCATGCAGGCCACTGATGAGCTACCCTTCTTTTCAATGCAAGGTCCCCCTCAGATAACCCCAGTGCCCCCTCTGGAGTAGGTGTGCTGCCCGGTGTCACATGAGCTGTGGGAACCACGCGGGGCTCCCCCCAGTCCTGCACCAGTTCATGTTTCTCACTGGCTTTATTTGTTGCTCCCACATCGTGATGAGCGATGGAGGTTTTTAGAGCCCCTCGGGCCTGTCACCCGAGACATTTGCACAGCCCTTTCTATTCTGGATCTTGCTATCTCAGCGGTCTCCACTCAAGAACGGAACCACGGTCCAGTCCTATCTGCAGCTGGATCCTCCAAATCTGCCTGAGTACCTAATCATTTGTATCATCCTCTGTGACTTTCACCTCCTTCGTACCAGCCCACTGCCTTCTCTGTTCCAATAAACCTTAAATGGTTTGGGGGCATGAGAAAGAGATCTGATTCATCTCCCATTTTCTGCGCTATGTGTCTTCTCAGAGCCTAGGCTTCTGAAATGCAAGACTTTTCTCTGCTTCTAGTATAGTCTTTGTTAATGCTTGTGATCTAGCTACCCAAATAAGGGAGGAATTATAAGATAACTGGAAATACGAGGAGAAAAAAAAACCCTACAATATTTCAGAATACTATTCTACTACAGTATATTTAAATAATTATAATATAATAGTAATATTATTAATAATAATGGGAAACTGTTATTGAATGCTTTCCAGAATTCCTAATAAGAAACAATGTATGGATGACTTCAGGCCTTGACAAAAAGGGAGTAAGAAAAATGAGAAAAGAGTTTTATAGAATGTTAAAATTGAAATGATCTTAGTGATCATCATAAGTTAAAATCTTTTATCACGAAGAATCCCTTAAAAGTATTTTCCTTCTATGAAATGGAAGCTTTTTTTAAAAAAGTTTTATCTGTCTGACAATGGGTATTATCAATTGCTTGATTTCCTCATTATTGATAAATCAAAAAATCTAAATACTACTTATTGGTCTTTTAATTCAGCATAAGATAGGTTTTCAGAGCTGGGCTTAGACCACATATGAAAAGAAATACTGGTCAAACCTGAAGGTCCAGGAGTGACATGCAGAAGCTGCTTTCATCCCCACCCATGCCTTGCGTGACGTCTGTTTATATACTGACCACTGTTTGCGTCTTGGCAGACACCTACCTGCCCAGCCCCTCTAACAATAGCATTGAATATTTCTGCTCCTTGTTTTCTAGCTTGTGACCTTTCCCCTGGCATATGTTGCAGGCCTTCTTATAGCCATCTTCTTGGCTGGGTCCCTAGGCCCTCCCTTCCTTGACTTGCTCCTCTGGGTGGTCCCTAAGAGCAGGACTTCAAATTCCCACCCACACTCCTCCATGGCCTGGGTCCTGGAGGGCCATGCCCAGCTCTTGACATAGAAAACTGATAGAGTCGCTACTTTGAGGAAACATGGTAGGTGATCCTCAGCTTCAGAATAATTCATTTACTTAATAACTCCCCAATAATGCTGTACAGAGCCCTAATTTCACAACATGGCTTATTTTATTGCATTTCTCCAGAATTCTCTTACTTTTGCCTTCTGCCTATCAAAATCCCCAGTACAATCATTTCTGCCTCTTATACTTAAGAGAATTTTTCCCTCCCGAGGAGCTGTGACAGCACTTTTGCCCCTAACGTGGCTTCTGTTATTCTCTCCACTGGCAGGACTTGTGATGTAGTAGAAAAAGCAAAAACTTTAGAGTCAGATGAATCTGGATTCCCAACCCCGATTCACCACATCCTAGTTCTGTGATCACCAGCTGCTTACCCTCTCTGAACTTATGTTTCTTTATCTGCAAAACATTCGTAGCAATATCTATCGCACAAAGCTGTGAGGAGAATTCATAAACCCTATCTTCTCTGGCCTCCCTGCTGCCTGTTGTTTATAACAAAGATACCATGATACTTTCAAAATTATTTATGGACAAGAACAGAATTACATAATGGGAAGCACACCGAAGTCACCAAAGTCCCCTGTTCTAGTCCCAGCTCTGCTTTAATTAGTTTTGTTAGTTTGGCTGAGTCTCTTGTGTTGGAGGAGTGGGTGGTGGTGTGACACTTTTTTTTCATATTCCTGATGTTTCCTTCCATGTGCAGGGAGTATAAGCAGCATAACTCTCTCTCTTACCTTCCTTCCAGCCACTCACTAGCTCCTGTCCGTGGAAAGGGAGTGCTGATTTTCTCATCCATTCACTCTTCCATTCCTCTTGCAAGCTAGCTGTCCACAGGGGCTCTGCTCTGCTCTGCTCCTGAGTGGGCAGACTCTGCCCTCGGGGAGAGATACTCCCCGACTTTGGTATAGCTGAGTGAATTAACCTCCCTGTATTGAGAGGTTCAGTATCAAGAAGATCACTTATTTGCACATGTAGGACACATTATCCAATACTAGAGTGTGTTAGCAATGCAGGCCACATTTGAACTCCACCTAACTTACTCATTTGTTTTATTTTTTAATTATTCAGAACTTAAGCGGGCAACCGGGGTGTAGTCATTGGAACCCTTGCCCCCCAACACCTTCTTATCTCTGAACCTCAAATTACTCATCTGTAAATGGAGCCAAGTACTCTCTACGGTCGTTTCTCATTCTAAAATTCTGTGATCTGAGGGAGATAATGAATATGATAGCATCTCACATAATGTATGGTATATAGTAAGGATTCTACAAATGGCACCTTTTTCAGTTCCACATACGGCAATACAGAAAGATGAGTGTAAGATTGGAAGTCTTCTTTCCTTTACTAGAAGATGAATGTATGCACCATAACCAATATTTAGATGCTTGGGAAGCAGGAACCTGCCTGCTGAGAGAGCGTTCTGGTAATATCTAGATAAGGAGCTCTAGGTAGGTGAGCTGGGACTGAAACCTGACAAAGACCCAGAAGGGAACTAGCGTGTTAATTAGCAGGCATGAATTAGTTTGGTTGCAAGTGAAAAAAAATTCAAGACAAATTATCTTAATGTGTACGTGTGTTTGTGTGTGTGTGTGTTGTGTGTGTGTATTTTGCACAGGAGGGAGTCAAAGAAGTCAAGAAGACTTTATTAAACTGAGGGAAAGACATGAACGCAAGAGGGATATGAATAAAACCAGACCCCTGGGGAATAAAACAGGCCAGAATTATTTCATTTATTTTCCCTTCCCTTCCCTTTCCCCTCCTCCTCCCCTTCTGCTTTCCTCCTTTGCTCTCTTTGTTCTCTTTCCCTTCCCCTCTTTCTCTCTCTCTCCCTCCCTCTCTCTGTCTCTCCCCACCCTCACTGAAGTGTGACAATTTCCATTGGCAGGAGACTTAACTACCAATGCTGAATTTTTAACTTAAGTATCTCAGCACCAGGATTTTAGAAAATTTCATGGAAGGACATTGGCACCCACCCCAGACCAACCATTTGTGGCCATAAAAAACAGTTATAAAATTGTTTAAATGGTAGCTTTCAAAGTAGCAATGTTTTGAGGAGAGATGGGGTATCTTTTTCTGGAGAAGATGAGGTGCTAGACAGAAAATCTCATAGAAGCCTTTTTGAGGCCATGGTGGGGTTTTGATAGCTGAATCCTACTACAACTTGCCCCTCTAATACAACACTGTGTTTGTAGCTGAGGACATGTGAACACAAGGAATTATAAAAAAATACACAATAAAGTGTTAGTTTAACTGATAATCAGGAAAAGTCGTATTACTCCAAAGCAAACTTTTCTGGTCAAAGCTATATTGGAATGCGTGGTTAAATTAAAAGTCCTAAATTAAGTCATTTCTTTTTCCCCATGAAACCTCTGCCTACTGTACCCCTGAAACCTAGAGAGTGATTCTCCTGCCATAGTGTGAAACAAAGACACTCTTCAATACAACTATAGTGCAATTAGTAAATGGCAAGATATGCAGAGTGTGTTTGCCCCCAATGCCATGTAAGGAGGCATTATTATTATTTCCATTTTACAGCAATATAAACCAAGGCACGAAAAAATTGAAGTAACCTGTCCAATGTGATATAGCTTAGAAGTGGGAGAACAAGAATTTGAGCACGGTAGCTCTGGCACCAGAGCCATTGAGTTTATCCAATCTTTCAACAGAGGAGGATGTTATATAGTATCCCAAGTAATACAATATAAATTCCCTCCTATTATTAAGTTCCTGGACAGAAATGAGATTTCAAAATTGAAATTTAAAGTTAAATTTCCTTCCTGGATGATAAAAAAGGTAGCATCCAAAAAAGAATAAAGTCTAAAAATTTCCCCTCCTTCATTTCTTATTCTGCTTGGTCTCAGTCATAATTGTATGAATTTCTCCTCTTTTCCTTCTCTTCATTTCCGTTAAAGTTTCTTTGCATTTCATTTCGACCACCTCCCCTGTGGTAGCCTATCCACACCTCTCCAATTTCCTTCTTCATCTCTACACCCCACCATTATTCTTGATGTGGACCATTGTACGATCTCATGGCTACTGCACAAGGCTTAACTAGATGCATGTCAAATGTTGTTCTTGAAGAAAAGAGGGCTGTTTCTATTCTTGAATCCCCCCTAGGTATTTTTCTTTTCCCATTGCCAAGCTGTGGGCGAGATATTTCTGGATTTAAGATGCTCAGTCACCATCCCTTAGATGGCAATACATAACACACAGGCCATCCTACTGCTACATCCTCCATGTGAGAATGGCCCTTAACAAGGTATTTAGCTGTCAGGGAACTTGCAACACACACAGCATCAGGAGACATTAGGAGAAGGGAGAGAGGATGAGTGATGATATCAGAGCCCCTGGATACGGACTTTGACTCAACTACTTCATAATAGCTGTTTATCCTTGAGAACGTCAGTTAACACTTCTGAGCTTTCATTTTGTTATATTAAAAAAAAGCACAGTCAAAAAAAAAGTCTGCCTTATCTACCTCACTGGAGCATTAGTTAGGATTTGGGTTCAGCAACAGGACAGAAAATCTAAAATAACAGTGATCTGAATGATATATATGTCTGGTTCTCATTTAGAAGTTCAGGTAGGTGATTACTGGCGGTATGATAGCTTGGTAATCATCAGGACTCAGTCGTCTTCTAACTTGCTGTTCTACCATCTTCAACGTGCAGTGAAGTTTTCATCTCATGATGTAAGATAGTTGCACTTGTTCTCACAATCGTATCTGCCTTCTGGTTATAGGTGGGAAAGAAGGCAGAGGAAACAGATGACCCTGCCTATAAGGATACTATTTAAAAGCTAAACATAGAAGAGCACCATTAGAGAAAACGGCAGAATAAGAGCCTCTAAAAAGTCTCTCCTCCATAAGAGCAATGAGCTAACTAGCAAAAAATGTCAGAATCACCTTTTACAGAACTCTGGAAACTAACCAAAAGTTTGTAGCAATCCAGGAAGCATTTATTCAAGAAAGGCAACCAAATCTCAGTAAGAATAGTAAGATTTGTGGCATTTTAACTTGTGTTAGTCTTCATCCCCCTACTCCAGCTTCATAGTAGCCCTGAAAACAAACAGCATGCATTTACAGTGCATTGACAGTGAAAACTAGCAGCCTGGCAGCCATCGGAATAAGCAAAATAGAACTGGAGCTCCCTCAAAGCCTCATTCCCAGAGAATTGTCATTATTTGACTTGTCCAGTAGTTCCCTGGAAGACTCCACTTGCCAAGCTGTCTGTGTTTTACATGACTCAAAGCTGTCCAGAATAATAAACCTTTTCCCTGGGCTTTTTGGTTGAAAACAATGATACGCAATTACTTAATTTGCAGTTCCCTGAGGCAGTGAATAATAATTGAGGGAAACAGACTAATGGAGAAGTTCAAAAGAAAAAGTTCAAAATAAGATGTCCATGGAGGCATTTATAATCTCTGACATATTCCTGGAAATAAGATGGCCAAATGTGTGTGTAGGGCTATGCATAACCTCATGAACACCTTGAGAAGGCCCTAGCTCTCACTTTAGCTCTGAGCAAGCAGGAAACGAAGGGTAAAGGTGAGTTGCAAATTAGCTACCTGATTGTTGAAGGCATGGTCCACCATGCAAACAGAGCCCTTTGACAAAGACTGGAAGATATATTGGTACCACCTGTTTAAGAAAATCTCTATCTAGTCTTTTGATGCCCACTAAACCAATCACGCAGAGATTCAATGGCCACACACAACAAAGAATACAAACTTTACAGAATTATAATAGTTGTAAGAAGTCAGTAAATAAACAACTTCTAAACCAAACAGCCACAACAACAAAAAGCCTGTGTGTGTCAGAGAGGGGATCTGATTTCCCCAATTACCATATTATATTATTTAAAATGTCCAGTTTTCAACCAAAAAATGAGACACACGAAGACACAAGAAAATATGACCAATAAATAGGAAAAAAAGCAGTCAACAGAAACTGTTCCAGAGAAAACCTAGATATTTCACTTATCAAAGACTTTAAATAAGCTATTTTAAATATTTTCGAAGAACTAAAGGAAACTATGTCTAAAGAACTAAGGAAAGGTATGAGAAGGGTGTCTCATCATGTAGATAATGTCAAAAGAGATAGAAATTATAAAAAAGAAACAGTGGTACTTCTGAAGTTGAAAAGTATAAGAACTAAAATGAAAAACTCACTAGATGGGCTCAAGACAATTTGAGCAAGCAGAAGAAAGAACTAGTTAACTTGAAGATGGGTCAATAGAAATTATTCTGAAGAACAGAAAGAAAAAAGAATGAGGAAAAATGAACAGAGTCTGAGAAACCTGTGGGATACCATCAACCAACATATGCGAAAGAAGAGGAGAAAGAAAATGAGAAAGAAAGAATATCTGAAAAAATAATGGCTAAAAACTTCCCAGATTTGATGAAAACCATTAATATACACATCCAAGAAATGCAACATACTCTGAATAACATAAACACCAAGAAATCCACACCTATACACATCATAATCAAACTGTCAATGACAGAAAGAATCTCGAAAGCAAGAGAAGTGACATTTCACATACACAAGAGATCCTCAGTGAGATTAACAGCTGATTTCTCATCAGAAATAACATAATCAAAGTGATGACAGGAAAAAAAATTATAAAATCAAAACTATCAAACAAGAATTCTGTATCCAGCAAACCAGAAGGCTACTTTACAAAAATGATGGAGAAATTAAGACACTTTCAAATAAACAAAAACTGAGGGAATTTATAATTAGCAGACTTGCCCTACAAAAAAATAGCAAAGAGTGTCCTTCGGGCTGAAATGAAAGGACACTAGACAATAACTTCAATCCACATGTAGAAATAAAGAGCACCAGTAAATGTAACTGCATAAGCGAATATAAAACTGTACAAATGTTATCTTTCATTTGTAACTCTTTTTTTCTTCTATCTTATTTAAAAGTCAACTGCTTAAAGCAATAATTATTTCCAGTGAGTAAATAATATATAAAAACATAAATTGTAGAGCAATAATAATACAAAGTAGCAAGAAGGGAATAGAGCTATATATATTGCATACCATCTCTATTAAATTGGCATTAATCCAAACAAGCTTATGATAAATTACTATGTTCATTGTAATCCCCAGGACAACCACTAAGAGTATAACAAAAAAATGGCAAGGAAATTAAAATGATACACTATAAATTATCCATTTAACGAAAAAAGGTGGTAATGGAGGACCAGAGAAACAAAAAAATGGCATGTAGAAAACAAATAAAGATGGCAGACATAGCCTACCTTACCAGTAATTATATAAAATGTAAATGCATTAAATACTCTAATTAAAAGACAGAGGTTGACAGAATGGATTTTATAAAAAGAGATTCAACTATTTGCTGTCTAAAGAAAAACTCTTTGGATTCAAAGACACAAATAGGTTGAAAGTAAAAGGCGAGAAAAAGATATACTGTACAAATGGTTATCAAAAGAGAGCTGGACTGGCTGAACTAACATCAAACAAAATAGACTTTAAGATAAAAAATGTTACTGGAGACAAAAAAGGACTTTTAGGTTTTCTTCCTCCTGACACTAAATATGTAGTCTTTTCCAACACCACTTCTTCAACTCTCCAACAACATCTAGGTATCCTACAAATTGAATTCAATTCTCACACTAACGCAAGGAAATAGTATCAGACTTTGCAGGTTTAAGAGTTCAGTCCCACAAACTGGCTTCAAATCAGATACCAGTTAGAGGTCCTCAGGTTACTCACACTTCTTTTGGACATTGATACATATTCAGAGTTTCCCATGACCTCCCTCCACAGCCCTTCTCAGTTTTAATAATTTGCTAGAAACTCATAGAACTCAGGAAAGTGTTTTACTTACTGTTACAAGTTTATTACAAAGGCTACAACCCAGGAATAGCCAAATGAAAGAGAAACACAGGGCAAGATATGGAGAGAGATGGCACAGAGTTTTCATGCCACTCTGAATATGCCAATCTTCTAGCACCTTAGTATGTTCACTAATCTGGAAGAGCTCTGAACCTTATCATTTGGGATTTTTTTTAAATAGCATTGCATAAGCATGATTGATTAAATTGTTGTTTAAATCATAGTCAATGAATAAATTGTCATTGGTGATTAACTCAATCTCTAGTCCCTCTCCTCTCCCTAGAGATTGGGATATGAGCCTGAAAGTCACAAGTTTCTAATAGAGGATTGGTTTTGCTGGAGACAATCTGCCATCCTTAAGTAGCCTTCTAAGACAAGTCACCTCATGAGAATAAAAGTCCAATACCATTATCATTTAGGAAATTCCCAGAGTCTTAGAAGTTCTGTGCCAGAAATTGTGGACAAAGACAAAATATTTTTCTTATTATGTCATGAGGACACTTTATAATAATAAAAGTCAATTCATCAAAAGGAGATAACAATCATAAACATATATGCACTTAACAACAGAGCTCCAAAATACATAAAGCAAAACCTGACAGAATTGAAGAAAGAGATGGACAATTCAACAATAATTGTTGTAGATTTGAATACTCCACTTTTGATAGTGGATATAACAATTAGAAAGAAGATCAACAAGGATACAGAAGATCTGAACAGCGATATAAACCAACAAGACCTAACAGATGTCTATAGTGTACTCCACCCAACAACAGCAGAATACATTCTTCTCAAGTGCACAGAGAACATTATCCAGGAGAGACCATATGTTAGGCCATAAAATGTCTCAATACATTTAAAAAACTGAAATCATACAAAGTATATTCTCTGACCACAATATATTGAAATTATAAATCAATAACAGAAGGAAATTTTAGAAATCCACAATATATGAAAATTAAATAACATATTCCTAACTAACCATAAATTAAGGAAGAAATCACAAGGGGATTATAAAAGCTGCACACATCATTTTTATTTACATTGTATTGTATTGTATTTACATTGTATTGGTCAGAACTAGACACATGTCCACACCTATGGTCATGTGAGGCTTGGAGGTCTGTTTATTATGAAAAGCCACCTAAAAATTGCAGATTATGCTACTGTGGAAAAATAAGGAGATAGATATTGGGGGATATGTATCAATCTCTGCCACATAGGGTTGCTGTGGAGACCAAATAAATAATACATGAACAAGACCTTTGTCATTCAAAAACCATTATACAAATGTGAGTCATGATTATTGCTCATCTGGTCAGGTTGTCAGGGATGCCAGCCATCTCCAAGGCTGACTCAATCTTTAATTGAACGAACATTTAAAAAATAGTTGGTTGAATTTAATTCAACATTTACTGGCCAAGGTTTCAAACTCTCAGTGCAAGCACAGAAGAGTATTTCTCCATAAAGTTGATAAGAGAATATCTTCCAAAAAGTTGCCCTAAAACTCGAGTATCCTGGTCACTGACTTTGTGGGAGCAGGAAGTCTCCGTAGAGCAGTTATAATTATGGGCATTGCCAAGCACTAGGGAATTTGAATAGTCCATGTTCTTTGTCTCTGATGATCTTGTTTTCATTGAATTTTATCATGAGTCCTGATTCTTCTAGAAGCTTTTAGGCAATTTTACTTTGTGTGACAGAGAAGCAGGGAAGATAGCTGAGATAGAATTGAATAAATAAAAGTTCCTAGCCTATTGATTTATAAATGCAGTCAGAGATTGGCACAACTGCAGCATCTTACCCTGGGCTCATGCCATCATATTGAAGTAAACCAGCCATAAAACACCCCCTTTCTCAAATCTGGTATCCAAACAACTCTGTTCACAAAGGGGTGAAGAAACAATATGCATGACAATATCAGAGTTCAAGACAATTTCTGTATATTGGAGAAAAAATAAAAAATAAATACTCCAATGTGTTTCTTCCCAGAATTTCCTGCTGTGGTATCCTCATAAAAATAAAACATAATACATAATATTCCTGGTATGTAGCCCAATATATTCACCACAACCAAGAAATTTCTTTGGAGTCTATATTATATTGTAAAACTTTATGTGAATTTTGCTTTAAAATATTTCTGCATTTGGTCTACATGTTAAAATAGTATTTTATATTAACTTATCTTCAAATAACAATGATATTCCAAAGAAAATCATGATGTGTAACATTTGGCCGCAGCACTCTCACACAACATTGAACTCCCCTTGCAGGACTCAGGGCGTCGGGCAGGGCCAGGGCTTGGTTAGTGTTCCCTCAGAGGTACCCACGCTCGGCAGGAAGGATCCCTGCTCTTGCTGCCCCTCCAGCCCTTCTCCTCTCTGATAAGAGGTTCATGTTGAAAATGTTGGAAAGCTTTGCCTAAAGATAGTGTTATGGGATACTCTCACCAAAGCCTTGCATTATTATTTGAGACACAGTACATCTTCCTGGTCTGTTTTTCTCATTGATATTTCCTAAGTGCCTGGAAGAGTGTTGGGCACATCTAACAATATTTGTTAGATGACTCATATCGTCTAGGGACCTAATTTGTCAGCAAATGATCTTTTAATTCAGCAAATCATGTATCTGATATCACAAAATAACATATTTATTAAAAGTTATCATTTATTGGGTACCTATTTTGTGCTAGGCATGTAAATACACTTCAACTCTGCAAGAGGTTTTTTGGGGTGCATCTTTTACAGAGGAGGAAAATGGAATCAGAAAGATTAAGTAGCCTGTTCCAGGTCACATAATTAGTAAGCTGTCTAAAATGAATACTTTTTTCACTAGGCGTCACTGACTCCTACTTTCGGAAGGTATCCACTTTAAAGGATATTGATACAGAGACCCTTTGCTCCTATGAGAGATGTCAAGGGCGACTTATATAGTTTGATACAGTTTTGGAATTTGAGCATCTAACACCCAGTCGGGTCTACCTGGGGCTCATTCGGGCCTCATTAGTCTCATTAATATTGTCAGATACTATCCAGCACAGAAGCTCCTAACCTCATGTGTGGCTAAAGAGCACCTGAAATGTGGGTCTCCTAATTGAGATGTGCTCTAAGTGTAGATTACACAGCAGATTTTGAAGAAATGAAAAGAAGAATATAAAATATCTCCATAATTTTTATATCGACTATATGTTGAAATGACAATATATTATTAAAATTATTTTTCATTGTTTCTTTTTACTTTTTTGTAGTGTGGCTACTGGAAAATTTAAAATTAGGTGTGTGGCTTGTATTGTGTCTCTGTTGGATAATGCCAATACAGCTTTTCAGTCCAATTCAATTCTCACCATCTAGGCACTGAGCTACAAGTAGAGGGACACACACAAAATGGACAAGCACAATCTTTGCTCCTCAATGAGTTTACAGTCATGTGAAAAAAATGGATACATACACTAGTAGCTATACCACCAGGAAGCATGTGCAAGCTATTACATAAAATAGATAGACAATATTATAAGAGCCCTTCCTAACCTCCTGGGTCACTATTATCCCTTTATAGTGGCCTTTAATCAACCCATTAACACATGAAACAGCATTGTTGTATCCTAAGGGTGTGTGATTTAGGACCACAGAGACCAGGATCCTGGTCCCATTATTGACTAGCTCTGTGGTTTTGGTTGAGTGGTTCTCTGATGAGATTTTTAAAACACAGATAAAAATATCTGCTCCACCTACCCCACAAGGTTTTTGTAAAAATGGAATGGTATTGCAGTAGCTATCTCACAGGCTGCTGTAAAGATTAAGTGAGCTAACATGGGTGTCTTATTCTATTTGGGTTGCTATAACAAAATACCATAAACTGGGTGGCTTATAAACAACAGAAATTTATTTCTTACTGTTCTGGAGGCTAGGAAGTCATTTCATCATAGAATGTGCCTCCTAGATGTGTTTTTATATGGCAGAAGGAGCAAGGCAGCTCTCTGGGGCCTCTTTTAAAAGGGCACTAATCCCATTAATGGGGCCTCCTCCCCCATGACCTAAACACCTGCTAAAGGCCCCATCTCATAATACCATCACATCGAGGATTAGGTTTCAACATATGAACTTCAAAAGCAGGAGAGCAAAAGCATTCAGACCATAATAATGGGTAAGTACTTAGCATGGGGGCCTGGAACACAGTAACTGGTATTCAGTAAGTATTCAAATATTTATTTCCTAAATAGAGCTTATCACAGTCCTTAACTGCCCATTCATTTACTTACTTGTTTACTCTTTATTCCCCGCACCAGAAAGTAAGTTCCAGAAACATAAAGACTTTAACACCACTAAATGTTTCACACCTAGGCAAGAGCTTAACACACAGGAAGCTTTCAGTAAATACTTGTTGACTAAATCATTACCCTTAAAAGCTATAAGCATAACATAGAGAGTCCAATGAGGACAGAAAACAGCAAATTAAACGGCAGGCTAAATTTGATATTTTTTTTATATCTTATTTTCTTAGTAGCAGATTACTCATCCACCCCTAAAAAAAGAACAGTTTGGGGGATGGATATTTTGGTAAATTGATAGAGTTGAGAACAAGACCTCCAGGAAGCATTCCTAAGTGGTACCACAGGCTAGTCGAGTTGGATTCTGCTTTGCTTTGTGTATCTGCAAGCAGATGTTCTAAGCAGAATAGATTAGGGACTGTGGGAGGAAGAAAAAATTGGAATGAGACAGCTGCCATCCGGAAATAAACTTGAAACCAAAATTAATGTCTAAGAAGAATGTTTAAAAAGCCTGTTGTGTGGTGCACAATGTAAATATTCTTTACAGCATCCCCATGGATCCCCGTTACGTCAATGGTTAAATACCTGTTCCTTGCTACCGCACTGTGGGGCAGGGCAGTTTAGAGGGATGTGACGACATACTGGGTCTGGCCTCACGATGAAAATATATGACAGGTTCTGTTGGGTAATCCAGCTGCCCAGTGGAATTATCTTCTGAGTGAGAGGACAAGGAAAAGGTGTCCCGAAATAAGAGAAAAGGGACAGAGAAGAGGTCCTGAGGATGCCTGTCAGGTGTGATGGAGGGCATGTGGGTGTCTTGCTGGAGAGGGGAAGCAGCATCCCAATCATAAGGGAACAGTGACCCCCAGGGATCCATCCAGAGACACTCTCACCCCTGAGCAGTGGGCCTAGCTTAAGTTACTCAAAAGGCACAGGGACACAAAGTGGTGGTACCCGGCTCTGGCTGAATGAAAGATTGCTCATCTCCAAACTGTGCAGCCTGGCAGCTCCAGTGCTGATCACCGGGGTCCTAGGCTGATGGTTTGCATAGAACCATGTGAGTTGACAGTGAGGCGGTTGTGCCAACGAAAGGTAGAGACCAAGTTTGTGCCCTTCCCTAGTCCTGTGGGAGGTTAAATGAACTGTGGAAGCTGGTTCTCTAATGGCATTATTAAGACCTCAGCCAGAGATCACAGGACTCATTACCCACACAGCCATCACTAACTGGATGGCGTCTCTTGGCAATGCAAGTTAAAATGTGGCCCAGAGCAATAATCCTAAGTGTTGCCCTGGAGTAAATCCTTTCTTCTGGACTGAAGCTCAGCACAAGTTATGACCTCAGCACAAAGCTGGAATGCGTGGGCTCCCAAGCTGGAAAGAAAGGGATGATAGACTTCATGTAACTATCAGCCACAAAAAAATACCTGGAGTTTCTTACCTCAGGCTATTTCCACCAGACCTTTGAACTTGTGTGGAATGCTCTCCTTGAATTTGACCCCTTCCTCATCCCCTACTCATCTTCTTTGTGGAGACAACCCTGAACTCTAGGAGGCCTAATTTCCCTGACCTTTTTGTCCCCATAGTGTCTTATGATTTTCCTCCCTTATAGCCCCTGATATACTATTGGCTCTCCTTTTGCAAGTTTGCTGCTCCAAGAGAGCTTCTTGAGGATAGAAATGTGTCTTTCTGTACTAATAGGTCCTGGCTTATGGCCCGACCCATATTTTTTAAACTGAGTGAAATCGAATTGGGAGTTGATGCAGCCTCTCTGGGAATATTCTGTGATGTTCATTCCTTCTCCTCATCCTTTTCTTCCTCCTAACTCAGTTCCCATACCTTCCTTGACACATATTTCTTAAATTTTAAGAATGCACAAAAAACAAATTATTTGAACTGAAAATTCCACAAATGTAGGGTTACCAAGGGGCAGTAGAGAGAGCCCACCAATGGAAGTGACAGAAAACTGGATTCTAGTTCATGCTTTGCCCTCCTGGGCTGTGACACTGAGCCAGTCCCTTCATGATCCTCTGAAAAATCAAGTGGAGTCATTGAGATCTAGAATTTCTAAATTTGGTAGTGAATAAGAAGCCATTTAAGGTTAATGGGCCAAAAGATAACCTCTAAATGTATTTTAAGAGAATCTCAAGCAAAATGCTCTTTGTAAATAAAACAGTCCAATGATACAATAAGCACATCAGAGTTGTTTCAGGGGAGAGCAGAGGGAAAGGGGACTTATTCTAGAAGGAAATAAATAAACAAAACAAGTGAGGGCCCTTGCATGGATTAATGATGACAGTTTGCCATAAATTAAGATGTGTCCAATCCTCTGTATGTGAGGTCCCCAAAAAGGGGGTGGATGTAATTAATAAAAATCAGTTGGGCTGGATTAGATGAAGAGGGGGAGAAAACCAGAAGCAGGGCATTGTGCCATGTGGGCAACAGCAGGGAGCAGCGTGGATAGAAATTTGAAAGGGACACAAATATGCCCCAGCAAGGCTACAGAGGAGGAACCTGACTTGTCTTACCCAGGTCCATGGGCTGCAGACTTTCAGTTCAGTTCCCTTTTCACTAGGCCCTGCTAAAAGGCAGAAAGATCCACCTAAAATGCTTTCTCTGACTTTACATAATGAGACATTATGTAAAGAGTGAACTCAATTTAGATGATGGTGTTGACCAGAACAAACAGCAATAAAGCAGAAATGATTAAAAACATGTCAATCACATTTATCCCTTAGAGCGTAGAGTGTGTACACAGCCTCCGAATCAGCTGTGTTACTCTGGGCCCCAGACCCACTAACCTGGCCTCTTGGTATTGAAAAAGTCAAAAGGTAAAAGCCAAAGCAGACCCTGAATTTCTGAAGGTACAAACAAGTCGACACTTCTGCCACTACCACCATCTGCTAAAAATCTGCTTATTCTGCAGGAAACCAAGGAACAACAAACACATCAAAAGATTACCCTAAAAATTGTTCTGATAAGTCCTTTTATGGGTTGATTTTTGCCTTCTCAAAATTGACATGTTGAAATTGTAACCCACAGTATCTTAGAATGTGACTTTTTGGAAATAGGGTCATTGCAGGTGTAGTTAGTTAAGATTAGGTCATACTGCAGTAGGGTGGGTGCCAATTCTGAGAAAGCCATTTGAAGGCCTGAGAATTGGCCCTCCAGGACACACTAATACTGCAGCCAGTGTAAGAGGGTCTGGGACCTAAAATCAGGCACACTCAGGCCACTGCTGCCATTACTCGGGCCCAAAGACTGGCTCAGCTGGTGTTAAAGTCCCCAGAAAAACTTTACCACAGCCTCAACTAATAACTGTACCCTAGGCCACCAATGAAATTCCAGATACCACTGGTTCTGTGAACTACCTAAGGAATCAGACAAAGATCACACTACTGCAGACACCAAAATCAAAGCCAAAATATCCTACTTAACCAACTATATACATATATACACACACATATATATACATACATACACACACGCACACACACACACACACATATCTTCAGGAAAAAATCAAAAGAAATTTCAAAAAATTAGAACAAGCAACTACTACCTCAGGTGGGCAAATATCAATGGAAAGACACAGAAAACATGAAAAATCAAGGAAATATGACATCAAGAAAGAACAACAACAATTGTTCAACAAGAGATCCCAATAAAAAAGAATTCCTCATAATGTCAGATAAAGAATTCCAAATATTGATTCGAAAGAAGCTCAGTGAGATGCAAGAGACATCTGAAAAGCAATTCAAAGAAATCATAAAATCAATTCAGGATATGAATCACAGAAATTCTGGAGCTGCAAAAGTCATTGAAAAGCACATTCTAGAACTTCAAAAATAGAATAGACCAAACAGAAAAAAGAATCTCAAAACTTAAAGACAGGTCTTTTGAAATAATTCAATCAGACAAAAATAAGGAAAAGAATAAAAAAGAATAATCAAAGCCTTTGAGACATATGGGACTATATAAAGTGACTGAACTGATGTATTATCAGTATTCCCAAAGGGGAAGAGATGTCAGAAAGTTTAGAAAATCTATTTAAGGAAATAATCAATGAAAACTTCCCAGCACTAGCAAGAGGGTTAGACTTTCAGATAGAGGATGCCCAATGATCCCCAGGCAAATACACTGCAAAAAGGACTTCACCATGGCATATTATAATAAGAATGACTAAAGTGAAAGAAATAATTTTAAATTAGCAAGAGAAAAGCATCTAATCACCTATAACAAAAATTCCATCAGACTAACAGTGGGCCTCTCAATAAAAATCTTGTAAGCCAAGAGAGAATGGGATGGCATTTTCAAACTGCTAAAAGAAAAAAACTGTTACTGAAGAATTTTATATCCTGCCAGAATAAGCTTCACAAATGAAAGAAAAAAAAAGTCTTTCCCAGGGAAGAAAATACCGAGATAATTCATCACCATTAGAGAGGCCCTACAGGAAATGTTCAAAGCTGTATTAAGCCTGGAAATCAAAATTAATATTCACCATCACAAAAACACATGAAAATATAAAACTCAAAGGTCTGATAAAGTATAATAATCACACAAAGGAGGAAGAGAAAGGAATTAAAGAGCAACATGACAAAAGTTCAGCAAACCACAAAAAAAGGCAGAAAAACAAAGAGATAAAAAAATTTATACAAGACTAGAAATCAACTAATAATATGACAAGAAAAAAGCCTTACATATTAATATTAACATAAATGAACATAACATAACTTGAACATAAATGGATAAAATGTTCCACTTAAAAGATAGATTGACGGAATGGATAAAAAAAAAACATGATCCAACAAGAAACTCACTATACCCATGAAGACATATATAGACTGAAAATAAAGGGGTAGAAAAAGATATTCCATGCAAATGGAAATTGAAAGTGAGCAGGAGTAGCTATATTTATATCAGATAAAACAGACTTTAAATCAAAAACAGTAAAAAAATGACAAAGAAGATTATTATATAATGATAAAAGAATCAATTCAGTAAGAGTATATTATGATCCTGAATATATATGCACTCAATATCAGAGCAACCAAATTCATAAAATTAATGTTACTAGACCTAAAGAAAGATACAGACAGCAACACAATAATATTGTGGGACTTCAACACCCAATTCACAGGACTAGACAGATCATCAAGACAGAAAATTAACAAGGAAACATTGGACTTAAATTGGACTTTAGACCAAATGAATTTAATAGACATTTACATAACATTCTACCCAATAACTACAGAATATACATTCTTTTCATCAGCATAAGGAACATTCTCCAAGATACACCACATATTAGGCCACAAAACAAATCTTAACAGTTAAAAAATATCAAAATCATATCAAGTATCTTCTCAGACCACAATGAAATAAAGCTATAAATAAATACAAAGAGGAACTTCAGAAACTATAAAAGTACATGGAAATTAAACAATATGCTCCTGAATGATCACTGGTTCAATGAAGAAATAAAGATGGAAATTAAAATTTTCTTTAAATGAATGAAAATTAAAACACAACGTAACATACCATCAACCAGTGGGTACAGAGAAAGCACTGCTAAGAGGGGCAACTTTATAGCATTAAACGCCTACGTCAAAAAGTAGAAAGATCAAAAATTAACAACCTAAATTTGCATCCCAAGGAACTAGAAAAAGAACAAACCAAACCTAAAATTAACAGAAGAAAAGAAAAACAAAGATCAGGGCAGAAGTAAATGAGATAGAGACAAAAAAAATTAAAAAATACAAAGTTTCAACAAAATGAAAAGTCAGTTCTTTGAAAATATAAACAAAATTGATATGCCACTTGGTAGACAAACCAAGAAGAGAGAAGATCCAAATAAACACAATCAGAAATGAAAAAGGAGACATTACGAGTGATACCACAGAAATACAAAAAATCATCTCAAAGACTATTATGAAAACCATATGCTCACAAACTAGAAAACCTAGAGGAAATGGATAAATTCATGAAAACATAGAACACCTGGATATTGATCCAGGAAGAAATAGAACTCCTGTATAAACCAGTAATGGGTAGTAAGATTGAATTGATAATAATAATAATAATAAATCTTCCAACAAAAAAAAAATCTCAGGACTGGATGGATTCACAGCTCAAACCTACAAAGAAGTACTGGTGCCAATCCTACTGAAAATGTTTCAAAAATTTGAGAAGAGAAATCTCCCTAACTCTTTCTATGAAGGCAATATCACCCTTATATCAATCCAGACAAGGAAACAGTAAAAAAAAAGAAAACTACACACCCATCAATATCTCTGATGAAAATGGATACCAAAATCCTCAAGAAAACATTAGCAAATCAAATCCAACAGCACATCAAAAATCAATTCACCACAACCAATGGGTTTCATCTCAGGATGCAAGAGCGGTTCAACATACACAAGTCAATATATATGATTCACAACATAAACAGAATGGAAAACAAAAACCATATGGTCATCTCAATAGATGAAGAAAAAGCATTCAATAAAATCTAGCATCCCTTTGTGATAAAAAAAATCCTGAAAAAACTTGGCATAGAAGGAATATATAATACCTCAAAATAATAAAAGACATATATTCACAAACCCACAGCCAAAATCATACTGAATGGGGGAAAGTTGAAAGCATTCACCTGAGAACTGGAAAAAGACAAGAATACCCACTTTCACCACTTCTATTCAAACATGGCACTGGAAATCCTACCCAGAGCAATCAAGCAAGAGGCAAAAATAAAAGGTATGGAAATTGAACAAGAGGAAATCAAATTATCTCTGTTTGTGATGATATGATATACCTAGAAAACCCTAAGGACTCCACTAAAAGACTCCTAGATTTGATGAATTTAGTGAAGTCTTAGGTTATAAAATCGATGTACAAAAATCAATAGCATTTCTATACACAAACAACAACCAAGCTGAGAACTAAATCAAGAACTCAACCCCATTTACAATAGCTGCAAAAAATAAAAATAAAATACCTAGGAGTAAATTTAACCAAGGAAGTGAAAGATCTCTTCAAGGAGAACTACAAATCATTGATGAAAGAAATCATAGATGACATAAATAAATGGAAAAACATCCCATGCTCACGGATTAGAAGAATCCAAATTGTTAAAATTACCACACTGCCCAAAGCAATCTATAGATTCTATGTGATTCCTATCAAAATACCAATGTCATTTTTCAAAGAATTAAAAAGAACAATTATAAAATTCATATGGAACCCAAAAAGGAGGCTGAATAGCCAAAGCAATCCTAAGCAACAAGAACTGGAGGTATCATGTTAGCTGACTTCAAACTATGCTATAAGACTATAGTAACCAAAACAGCATGGTACTGGCATAAAAGTAGACACATAGATCAATGGAACACAATAGAGAACCCAGAAATAAAACCATATACCTACAATCAACTGATCTTTGACAAAGCAAAGCAAAACTTACAGTAGGGAAATTACACACTATTCAATAAATGGTGCTATGAAAATTGGGTAGGCATATGAAAAAGAATGAAACTGGATCCCTATCTCTTACCATATACAAAAATTACCCAAGCTGTAGTAAAGACTTAAACATCAGATCTGAAACAAAAATCCTAGAAGAATACCTAGGAAAAACTTTTCTGGACATTGGCCTTGGCAAAGAATTTACGACTAAGACCCCATAAGCAATGCAACAAAAACAAAAATAAGCAAATGGGACTTAATTAAACCAAAAAGCTTGTACGCAGCCTAAGAAATAATCAACAGAGTAAATAGACAATCCGCAGAATGGGAGAAAATATTCACAATGTGTCTAAAAAAGTACTAATAAGAATCTACAAGGAACTCAAACTTAGCAAGAAAAACACATACAACCCATTAAAAAGTGGGCAAATGACATGAACAGTCATTTTCAAAAGAAGATATACAAATGGCCAAAAAACACATGAAACAAATGCTCAACATCACTAATTATCAAGGAAATGCAAATTAAAACCACAGTGAGATACCATCTTACTCCAATTAGAATAGACATTATTAAAAGTTCAAAAATAGATGTTGGCACAGATGTGGTGAAAAAGGAACACATACGCTGTTGGTGGGAGTGTAAATTAGTATGATCTCTATGGAGATCAGTATGGAGATTTCTCAAAAAACTGTATTTGCCCTTCGATCCTGCAATCCCAGTACTCAGTATCTATCCAGAGAAAAAGAAATCATTACATCAAAAAGATGCTCGCACTTGTTTGGTTATTGCAGCACAGTTCACAGTCACAAAGTTATGGAATCAACCTACTTGCCCATCAACTGCTGAGTGGATAAAGAAAATGAGGTACATACAAGGGGTCTGTCCTGAAAGTATCCAGGCATGTAATACAAAAAATAGAAACATTTATTGAAGAAGATACAAGATACAATAAACATTCTACATAGGAAATGATGCCTCAGCCCCCTTCGAAGTAGGCACCTTGGGACCTCACACAGTTCTCCCAGCACCTCTTCCACTGTTCAAAACACTCTGCAAAATCCTTTGTTGGAATCTCCATCAGCTGCCTCATCGTATTTTCCTGAATCTCGTCAGAGTTTCACTCTGTTGCCCAGGCTACAGTGCCATGGCATCAGCCTAGCTCATAACAACCTCAAATTCCTGAGCTTAAGCAATCCTTCTGCCTCAGCCTTCCGAGTAGATGGGACTACAGGCTTGTGTCACCATGCCCAGCTAATTTTTCTATATATTTTTAGTTGTCCAGCTAATTTCTTTCTATTTCTCCTAGAGATGGGGTCTTGCTCTTGCTCAGGCTGGTCTTGAACTCCTGACCTTGAGCAATCCTCCCTCGGCCTTCCAGAGTGCTAGGATTACAGGTGTGAGCCACTGCGCTCGGCCAACATGGTCTTGATCTTGCTGCAACTTTGCTGCACCATCTTCAGGTATGGAGAACCAAGCACCTTCCATTGGGACCACTGGGCCTTCGTTTCTGGATCATAGCTGTAGACCAACAATTCATCTCTGTTTATGACCTTCTTGAGGAAATCTTGTTCCTTGGTAGCGGTTTGAAGCAAATCATTAGCAAATGCAGCATGATGTTCCTTCTGCTCTGGTAGCAGAAGCTCCATGATGCATTTTGCCATGACACATTTCATGCCAAGATCCTGCATCAAAATCTTGGATGCAGTAGTTTTTGGAATCCCCAGAACACCTTCTAGTTCTCGCACTGTCAGTCACTGACCTTTGTTGATTTCAGCCCACGCATGTTCAACATTCTCATGTGTTCTGCTTGTTGAATGCCTTCCAGAATGTGGATCACTTTCAACAGATTCTTGACCATCTTTGAAGTGTTTGTGCCACAATTTTATTTGCACTGCACTCATTGCATCATCCCCAAAAGCCTTCTGAATCATCCAAATAGTTTCCGCGGAGGAATGCTGAACCTTAATGCAAAATTTGATGCAGATTCATTGCTCTATTTGCTCAGTCATTTTGAATGCCACAGCTGCACAGTACACATGCTCACGCAACCGTGTCTAGAGCCACACTGACCAGTACAGTGAAGTCATCATTGTTCACGCATGCGCATTCTAGTCCACTCGCCTTGGCTGCCAGGTTACATCAATGTGCAAACCATTCTCGTTATATTAACAATGGCTGGATACTTTCCAGACAGACCTCATATATACCACGGAGTACTACTCAGCCATAAGAAAGAATGAAATACTGTCTTTTGCAGCATCTTGGATGGAACTGGAGGCCTTTATCCTAAGTGAAGGAAATCAGGAATAGAAAAATAAAGCCACATGTTCTCATTTATATATGGAAACTAAACTATGGCTAAACAAGGGCACACAGAGTGGTATAATGGACACTGGAAACTCAAAAGAGGTGAGGGGGAGAAGGGATGAGGGATTAAAAATTACCTATTGGGTAGAATGTACACTATTCAGGTGATGAGTACACCAAAAGCCCAGACTTCACCACTATACAATATATATGTGTAACAGAATTCAACTTGTACCCCCTAAATCTGTTAAAATTTTAAAAAAGAAAAAAATCCAAAAGTAAAATAAAATAAAATAAAATGAAACGATGTCTAGTTCTTTGCCGGAAATGGCTTGGCCATGTGCTGCGTGTGCTGGGACCGTAGGGATCCATGTTGTGATTCTCCTATGGGAGCTTGATACAAACTCCACACACAATGTATTTTCCTACCACAGACACCTCAAGTATCACTGAGTCTGTCAGATCATGTGGTCCAAATCATGGCACTGATTGCTCTTGCAGCCTGGACTTGCTGTTTAGCCTTTTCCTGCTCAGGGCTCCACTCAAAGCTGGCAGCCTTTCATGTCCCTTGGCAAATGGGTCAGAGCACTATTCTCAAGTATGGAATACGCTACCTCCAAATGTGAAAAGGCCTGCCAGGTACAGTGCTTCCTTCTTAATTGTAGAAGATATAAGATACAATAATTTGTCCTTTCCTCGGACAGGATATCTCACCATGCCCAGACTCCTGGGCCCCTGAAAACTTCATTAATAAGGCAGGCCTGAATCTCTGCAAGGTTTACATCTCCCACTCTGGACCACATTGTCTTACCAGGGCCTTCATCATGCCTTCTACTTCTTATTTATCTGATCTGATTAATCAAACATCATTAATAGAATGAACTAGTGTGATGTACAGCACAATGTTCAGGTGTTCCGGATCCGTTTGGACTATATTACACCTGAAAGCAATAGAATTAACATGACCCTGAGATGCTAATAAGTATATACTATTGGTCGTTCCATGTAAACACAAGCTTATTCTGATTCTCCTTTCCATTAAGAATGAAAATGAATGCATTTTTCATATCAGTGGCCACATATTATGTACCTGAAGTTGTTTTAACCTGCTCCAGCACAGGATATGCAATATAGCTAAGTTGGGGAAGTCCACTGTCATCTGTTAGGCTCCATCTGACTTCTGTAGGGAACAGACTGTTGAATTAAGTGGTGATACGATGGAACCCCCACCCACGCATCCTTTATGTCTTTAGCATGGAACTTATCCCTGCCACCCCTCGTGGAACACAGTATAGCTTCATTATTCTGTCTTGGCCAGGGGTGGGTGAGATGGGGGATGCTCAGAAGCTTTTACATGACCTTCCCCCACTCTTACTATGTTAGCTCTAACCCCACAGAGTAAGTAACAAATGTGAGAGTTCTGCCAGCTACAAGTATGTTCATTACGATTATACATTTAGAGACCAGAGAAACTACTATCAGGTGAGTCCAAGGACCCAGAGGACCCACTATGTGACAGATTTGGGCCAGGGCTCCATTTACTGCATGGTCCTCATATGCCCCCACTCTAATGGGGGTGGAGGAATGAAGTCATGTCATGTCCCTGTGTATCTATGTCAACTCAGACCCTGTGCATGAACTCCTCTAAACATCTTGAAATTTCCCTTTCCCCAGTATGTGACCACCCAAGCCAATGATCAGAGGTCCTGTCGGGGGAAAATCTGGGGGAATCCATTACACTATACCTTTGCCATCCTTGCTAGGTGCTTCTTCAGGAAGATCTGGCCTTTCCTTGAGTCAATGGCTTCTAAATTCAAAAACATATCCAGAAGCTGGAAAGGAGTTATAAATATAATTGAAGTAAATGTCCTCAGCCTCTGAGCACATATGTTGAATTTTTTGGTTATGTAAATTAAGCAATGCTCTGTGGACTTGCTAAATATCTTGCCCTATGAATATTTACTAATAATTTTATTAATCTCTTAATCTGACCTTGACACTGATGGCAATAAGTGGGCTCGCCTTGCTTCTGGCCATATATTACTGCCATCCTGGCCCCTATTACTTTAGGATGGTGTCGCTCCCATTGCTATCAGGGATCCCCATTTTATAGCAACATCTACACCTGTCTTGGCCTAACAGAGGAGAAACCATCACTAAACTTCTCAGTGGTGCTGGTACCTCTCTTATCAATGCATTTTTTTATCACTTTGGTAAATAAATCATCCTCTGGGCTGGTCCCTCCTACAGAACATAGTTACCTTGCAGGTTTTTCAGCCTTTATAATTTATCAACTGTAGCATGATTATTTCTCTGAGCCTTTTATCCCTTCCTCCACCATCTTCCAGAACAAATTCTGGCAGAGAGACTTCATTTGATGAGGGCTATCATTTCTTCCAAGCTTCCAAAGTTGGTGTAACAGTGTAGATCTGTCTCTCAGGGTCTTTGCCAGGGTGTGGAATCCTATATCACAGGAGAGTACTTTCTGATAAAATAACAGCAACAACAAAAACCTCTCCTTCATCCAACTTTGTGTTCTGGACCCCTGGATCTAGTATCCTAGGATCCAGTCCTATGTATATCCTCATAGCTCCTGCTGGGCTTGACGAGGCCCTGCAGCTCCTTTGGTATATAGTTCCCTTCCTCCTCTAGCAGGCTCAGCATTTTCCAGGCCAGTTTATTTCTGACTTATTATAGCTATTGATCTGGTCCCCAGGAGGAGATATGGTAGTAGATCCTGAGCATGGGTGCGTGTCGTGTCTCAAGGTAAAGTCTTCTGAGTTGTCTTCAAACAAAGGGAAGGTGCTAACTTTTAACAAGGAGGAATGGGCCACTTCTGTAGGTCCAGAGGTTCAGGAGAATCTAGATATTCAAGATTACTGAGTGCATATACCCAGATATCCCCATCCCAAGTCTCAGGGTCCCACCCCTTTCTGACCAGGGATCTGAATTTATCATAGCAGAAGCCCCAAGTTTGGGAATTCAATTTTCTCTGGACCTCTGCTACCTTTATAATTAAGTCCTGGGCATTACCTTCAGTCTTTTCTGTTACAAAGGAGACACTGTCTTTCATAATTTACCTTAAATTGATGATTAGTTATTCTCAGCCTTCTGTCTCCAATGCATCAAAGACACTCAATGACAGTAATTTGATTCCATAGTCTTTATAATTACAATTTCCTCCAGAACCGTTCAAATGCCTGAAATAAGGCTCCTCTCAGGGAATTCCCTGTCAAATGTTCTTATCAGAAACTCAACCTCTCAGCTTCCCTTTCCAGATTGGCAGGTGCTCCTAGAGAAAAAGGAGCCCCAAATATGGGTTGATCCCTCCAGAATTCCACATCCTTCCAGATCTTGTCCTTAATTATTCAATAGTTTGTAAGCTTTACTGTTACCTTTAAGTAGATTTTTCTATCTAAAACAGAGTAGTTGGTCTGAAGTACCTAGCCAGCTGTTGCCAAAAGCAGAAGTCCCATTTGACCATGTTTTTCTAATGGGTAAGTCATTTCCCTTTTTGTCTTAATGGTTTAGATGCTGTCTTTGTAAATTTAGAATATTAGTTGGCTGTCATGTTTGCTACAAATATTTTCTCCTCAGTTTGTGGCTTGACTTTGACATCATTTGAGTGATTTATTTTTGCCAAACAGATTTTTTGAAAATTTCCTTACATAGTCAAATTAATCAAACTTTTCCTACATAACTTTTGGATTTTCTTTCTTGCTTAAAGGCCTCACTCATTCCAAGACTGGGAACATATCAACCAATGCTTTCTTTTGGAAAATGTATGAGTCATTTTTTATGTTTGAATCTTTAAGCCATCTGCAATTCCAATTTTATTTTCAACAGGAAGGATGAAAGAAATTTTCAAAAAAGTTTCCTAAAATATTTTGCATTTCATTAAATCAAAAAGAAAAGTACTAGATCTCCTTTTTAATACTCTATTTTTCACATAATATTCACTAATTAAACTACTAGTATACCTTTTATGATAAAAAAAATTTGATAATTCAGAAAAGGATAAGGAAGAAAAAAAATCAAAGTAAATTCACAGTCAGAGATAATCCTTGTTAGTATTTTGGTTTATTTGCTTTAGAAACAACTATAATTTTTATAAAATTAGGATCATACACTATATAGAGATTTGATTCCTGATTTTTATTTAATATTAAACCATCAGACTTTAGCTCTATATCATAATATAGTCTTCAAAAATGTAATCTTAAAGAGCTATATAATATACCATATGGATGTAGTATAACGATAACTATTCCAACAATTTGGGAATGGATCAATGAAAGTGAAATTAATGAATCAAAGATTTTCACATTAAAAATATTTTCAAATAAACTTTCCTGATTGATTTCCACTTCGGCCAACTATGTTTGAGAGCACTTACCTCAAACTACCTATTTTCTTTTTCTTTTAATCTCTGCCAGTTTGGAAGGTAATAACTGGTTTATTCTTATGGGCCTTTTATGTACCATGAGATTGCTTTGGAATGCTGTCTGCACAAGAGGAATGTTCTAGGATTAAAGAAAAACCCTTAAAGCCCTCAAGTCCTCAACTGTTCCCATCCTGAGAAAACTAAAATTCTCATCCCAAATTCCCATTTATACCTTCCAACCCACAATCCAAAGCAGAAAATTATTGTCTTCCTTCCCTAAGTGATTAAAGCCTGATCCAGGACAAATAATCTGTCATTCTTCGGGTTATCAAGACTCAAAAAAGTTGTATATTCCCTGGTCCTATCTTTCCCCCCAGTAGAAAGCCTAAGTTTAAATCTAGTCAAATATGAGATCTGCAGAGTTAAGCTGGAGGTGAAGAGAAGAGGAGAGAAAAAGATTCAGGAGAGGAGGAAAGAAGGACTATCGATTTGTCCCAATGAATCTGAAGAGGCCTGATGCCTGACACTTATGTCAGGCTCCAGTCGAAATGTTAAGATGGGCGTCTTATTAAGGGAGTGGCTGTTTATCAAGAAGGCATGTTTTTTCCACATTTAATAACCACAGTGGAATAGCCTTGAGACTAAGCAGTGACAGGAGGGGATGGATAAGGATCATTAAACCAAGACTGTCTCCGGGTCTTCCTGGTGAGTGGATTCTTGCTCTAAGCTATTAAAGAAGCCACTCAGCATCACTGAGTCTCAGAGCTGGCATTTGTAAATAAAGGAGAAGAAGAGAGAAAGGCGGAAGGTAATAAAAACCTTATTTACCAAAGGTTTTCTATTCATCAATCACTGTATGTATCACACGTCATCTAACTTGATCTTAACAACCCTATGAGATATTACTATTCTCGTTTTATAGGTAAGAAACTGAAGCTCAGAGGAAAAATTAAGAAAATCAACATGGTTGTACATAGGTAAAGTAAATAGCACAACAAGGATTTAAATGCAGATGTCTAATTCCAAAGCTCATGCTCAGTCAACAAAATTCAGATTCTACCTTGAGCAAAGCATTTAACTTCTGAAGACTCGACTACCCCATTCTTAAGGTGGAAGAAGCAAAAGTAATCACCCAGGGTTATCGAAGGTGGGGACATCCTTCAGTGCCCTGAAGCGTATGAGGTCATTTGTAAATTTGATTATAGTGATGGTTTTGTGTTTGCAGAGCCATAACATAAGAGAGCTTGTAGCCTAACATTTAATTTAGTCCTATAATTACCTATTTATAACACAGGAAACCAGCATGGTCTATAAATAGAGGATAATAAAATCTTATCGTAAAAATTCATAAATTTAGATTTAACTAAATACCTAAATATACTTGCTTTCCATCAGTGATTAACTATAAAACAATGCAAGTCTGATGCAACAGCGAGAGTCAGACCTACAGCGAAACTCTCAGGGAGGGACAGTAAGTCCACAGTGGGCCCAGCCCTCATCTCTGTACCCTTCACGCCTTCCATTTACCCACTATCGCTTTTCCTCCTCCCCCTGAGAGCCCTTCTCAAGAGATCTAGCATCAGGTATTTACAGTTCAGGATAAATGTTAAGTGGGTATTGAAATTATTTATTCCTTAGCTTAGCTACAGGAGGTGTGGGAGCAGAGGAGAGGAAAGGATGGATGAGGGAGAGAAAGGAAAAGGGAGAGGAATTCGAGCTTACTTTTTCATGCTGACCATGATACTGTGATTAAAACCCCCAATAGCTGAGATGAAGAGAGACAGAGAAAGGTGAGGGGGTGGGAGAGAGTGGAAATTGAGCTTTTCTTTTTTCCCAGTAGAAATATTGCAAAGGTGCAAAAATGTGGGTTTAAGACGATGTATAGAATGCGACAAGCACTGGCCTTCGAGTCCTAAGACCTGGGATTTAGCTCTTACTCCGCCACTCTCTAGCATCTATTAATAACTTCAGGCAAACCGTTTTTCCTTCGGGGGGCCTTTATTTCTTCAACTACAAATGTAGGAGGTTGAAGTAACAACTTCTAAGGACCTTCACGCTTTGATTTTCTATGATTCTAGTACTTGAGCACACTTGGAATTACAGCATGTGGATTGATGACTATTCTGCTTATAATTTATAAATAAGCAGGTTTATACAACCAGAAGAATGTTTTCAACCCCAGCTTCAGAAGCATACTTCTGCTTTTCTGGTACATGGAATAAATCTTTGCATGCTGAGATTAAATTACTGTTGATTTTTTCGCTAAAACTGCTACCTACCAGTACATGTCATTTCTACCACAATCCGGGGACACTTCCTTTTTGCCCACTCACCTGCCTTTACCCCCGACCTCGCAAGTGGCCTCCTCTCTTCACTGAGCAGTGAAATGAGATGGAACTGCGCCCCCTGAGTCACTCGATAGAGGCAGCACATGGAGGCCATGGGGGTGGTAGAGCCTCCCACCTCTCGGGCTTGGCAGGACACTTCGTGGGATCTTGTGCACGCAGACTGTGCAGCCTACGCAAGCGGAGGCGAGGAATAATGATGGTGACAAGGAGAAGACACTCCACGGAGCTTTCTTCTCTCTTTTTCAATAAACGCCCCACTGTTATTTAAAGTGGATATACATTTTCTTAATCCAGAGCCTTTTACATGTAACAGAGGATTCTGTACATGACTTTGTCCTGTTCCTTTTGTGTCCTTTTGTGCCTTTTTCCTCCTGCTATCTAAGAATAGACTATTACCTTTGTGTGGCAATTTGGTGGTGGCCATGTGGCTTCACCACTTGACGTAAAAAGCCATATGTGCTTTTTTGGTTTTACGAGGCAGAGATAAACATCTTGGCCCTTTAGATGGGAGGGCTCAATTACTCTTTTAATCATTCAGGCACTGTACCAGAGTGAACTCATCATGGTCCCCATCTCCGCAGGGCTGCAGTCTGGTGTTTAACTTCTCTATGCCTCAGTTTCTTCTTTTGTAAAATAGAGATAATAGTACCTACTACATAACATTGTGATAATTACATGAGATAATTCATCTAAAGTATTTATAACCGTATCTATCACACAGTAAATGCATACTAATTATGGAAAATCCCCAATTGCCTTCCTCCTATTGCAACATTTGGAGAATAACAAGACACTAAGCTGAATGGCACCAACAGTCCCCAGGCCTCTTCGCTGACCTGCAGCATATGTTAATATCAGGCAAGCCAGCTACGGAGAAATAAGCATCCTCCAGGTATTGGCCTGAGAGACATTTTCAAACTGTCACTGTTTTCATGAGGCATAGTTGTATGAGACTCTGCCATCTCTCAAATCGCAGCCACCCTAAATGCTTCTGAGATAGCATTGTTCTGGGCTCCTGGTAGCCCCCAGACATCCCTGCTCCTTATGCCTTATTCTCCTCCCTCCCCTGGCTAACAGCTCCTGTCACAGCTGTACAAGTACAGGCTGCTGAGGGAGGGGTAGAACTTGGCTTCTCTCCCAATGCAAACAATTAGGGAAGCATTAACTTCTCTTAATGGGCAAAGCAACATTAAGCAGATGGAAGCCCAGACCCGGGTCACTTTGCAGAGAGCCCAAGCTGTGATGGGGCTGCCAATGTTCATATATGACCTCTAAATTGAAACTTAATTGGCCATTAATGGAATTCATCTAATTAGAAACACTTGTAATTAAGCATGAAGAAGAAAAACAGCCTGGATTTTGGACTTAGAGAAAGCAGAGCTACATTCGCTGTGGTCGATAAACCCATACTTAAGAGCATGTTAAATTATCTCCTGTCTCCTTTCATACAGTGTTTACCCCACATAAGAAAGCCCACTATAGAGCCCCCCGGTTTTACCATTGACAGTGGGGGCAGTAACACCATAGTATCCCCTAAGAGATAAGACAGGAGCAACCAGGAAAACCTTTGGAAATATAATGGAATTGGTGCTATTGGTTAGAATAGAGCAACTTTCCCCAGTCTGGAATCCCAAAACTTAAGGGATCCTGCAAGGTAAGAATGGAGGTTCATAAATTTAGTTTGCATTTCAAAAATATAAATTAGCATTTTGACCTGTAAGGCAAAGGCAAGTGTAAGGAATTGGATTCTCAGTGAGGTTAAGTGACTGGTCCAATGTCACAGAGCAATAAATGGCAGAGCCAAGTCTTGATAATAATCCTACCTTACCTCTCTCATAGATAATTGGAAGGATAAAATGAGATCAGGTATGTGAAAATACCTTGTAAACTATAAATTATATAACCAGTAGATCCAACTTTAACCTTCTGTAAAACAACAGCATCCCAAATCCATACATCACGATACAACTCCTACTCCTAACATTATGTAATGCACTAGCCCAGTGCTGGCAGTTACAGGGCAGTATAGGAGAATGGTAAAGAGTACAGGCTTTGGAGCCGGAATATCTTAGCCAGATCCTGACTCCACTACTTATGAGCCATGTGACCTTTGGACAAGTTACCCTTCTCAGTTTTCCCATCTGTAAAATGGAGCGGAGAGAACAATAGTCCTATCCCGTAGGATTGGGTGAATGCACAAAATGCTTTTTGAACAGGGTCTGGCACATAAAGAACACTCATAAGTGTTAGGTATTCTTTCTAATCTGTCAAGACTAACAGGAAGCCTAGTTTTTCCCCAGAGCTCCCCTCCTCTGAGAGGTCTCTGAATCGCTCTGTGTGCTTAGTGGCATATATAACAAGATCATTCCTAGCTACTCTCCCAGACCAAACATGGGGCCAAAATGCTGATATAATCCTTGGAGTCTTTAGGAGGCTACAATAGCTGCCCCAGATGCCAAAACAGGCCACCTCTGCACTGCTGTTGCTGCAAGTGCAACTGCCAAAAAGTGGAGACCTTGTGCTGCCCCTTGCTGGAGCCTATTTAAACCAGCACTGCCCAGCCCGGCCCTCTCCATGCCTTCTTACATCAAGGGAGAGAACGCTGCCACCCTCTGTGCCACACCATCCCACGCATAGCCTAGACTTGCCTAATCACAGCATGAGCTTAGATGTGTCCAAGGGTCTCTTAAAAATGTCCACCTGCCTCCCTCCTTTTCAGCCCACCATGTAATGAGTCATCACAGGCTTCCCAATACCCTAGAGTCCAGGTCTTACCTAATTCTGGCCCAGAGAGAGGAGGCAAGCCAGTCTACCTATTTCTGCCCCAGGGTTACCCACTTCCAGGGCTGGCTTCATGGGTGTGTGATCAGTGCAGCCCCACAGGGTCCTGTGCTCAGATGGACCCCATGCTTGGGGCTTATTGCTCCATAGCTGCCTCTTGAAATTTTTAATAATTTTATATTTGAATTTGTGTTTTGTAAGTGAAGTCCCACAGGATAGTGGAACACATGCCAGGGGTTTGAAGCCTCAGCTCATGTGGGGTCCTGCCTCCTGTCACCTCCCCACCTCCCTGGAACAGGTTATTGGCCTCCTCTGCTCTGCCTAGAATGACTGCATTGTTTAGGCAGAGGGCCATTCTGCCATCGCCCTTTGCCCCCAGAGGGGTCCTGGCCATGGGCAAGAAGAGATTTGGGTGGGTGTATGAGCCAGAGTAGGGCAGCAACTACCGGTCCACACCTGGGCTGGCAGCACCAAAAAGCCTCTGGCAGGTGATTGGAGATGACTGGCGGGGGCTGGAGAGTGGGGAGTGGAGCTCTCGCCATGTCCCTGCACAGAGGTTACCATCCCTTGGAGCCTACCTGCCCACCAGAGTTCAGAGTAGTGGGGCCATGACAAGGGGAGATTAATCTCCCCACCACTGGCCAGAGCCTACATTTTCATTTTGCACTGGGTCTGCAAATCATATAGTGATCCCTGACACTTTCTCAAGATAACGGGCCTCGGTAACACCAACTACTTTTAGGGAAAACCCCATTTCTACCACAAGAGTATGGTCAGACCCCATGACTCCAAAAGGTCTGGGTCTTTGCGTTTCATCTGTGATTACCTTATGATAGATACAACGCAAATATGAAATCATGATTATACCATGAGGGTTTATATATTATTAATTCCTAAAAGTGTTCCTTTAGTGCCAGTACCATGCTGATTTTAATATTACAGCTTTGTAATAGAGTTTGAAGTCTGGTAAATTGATGCCTCCCATTTTGTCTTTATTGCCCAGAATTGTTTTTGCTATGCGGGGTCTTCTCTGGTTCCATACGAAGTGTAGAATTAATTTTTCTACATCTGTGAAGAATGATGTTGGTATTTTAATAGGGATTGCATTGAATCTGTAGATCACTTTGGGTAGTATAGACATTTTAACAATGTTTATTCTGCCGACCCACGAGCATGGTATGGTTTTCCAC
>RJWJ010007055.1:18000-59498 GCA_004363605.1 Indri indri | reverse complement strand
TTTTTTTTTTTTTTTTTTTTTGAGACAGAGTCTCACTCTGTTGCCCTGGGTAGAGTGCTGTGGTGTCATCATAGCTCACAGCAACCTCAAACTCCTGGGCTCAAGTGATCCTCTTGCCTCAGCCTCCAGAGTAGCTTGGACTATAGGTGCGAGCCACCATGCCTGGCTAATTTTTTGTTTCTATTTTTAGTTGAATGGCTAATTTTTTTTTTTCTATTTTTAGTAGAGACAGGGTCTTGCTCTTGCTCAGGCTGGTCTCTAACTCCTGACCTCAGGCGATCCTCCCTCCTCGGCCTCCCGGAGTGCATACCTCACATCTTACACCAGGACAAATTCCAAATGCTGCAGAAAATTTTTATGTGAAAAAAGAATAGCATATTATCAATGATGTAATAAAACATAAAAAAATGATTTAATAATCTCAGAGTAGAGAATATCTTTCTATTTATGACACACAGAACACAGAAGCCACAAAATTCTGCAGGAAAATCAAAGTCAAAAGAAAGCACAGAAGTGGAAGGAAAAACATATTTGCAATAGACTCAGTGCCAATTTTGTAAAATACATTAATATAAAGAATTCTTAAAAATCAACAAGGAACAAACCAATGACTCAAATGGAAAATAGACAAAAGGATATGAACCAACTCTTGCCAGGAAAAAAAAAAAACCCTCAAATGAGTGTTAAAACCTATAAAAAGGGACTCGGTGTCACTCATAATTGAAGAGATGCACATTACAACTATCGGGAGGTATCATTTTGTACCAAGCACGTTGGCAGAAATCAAAGTTCGGTAGCGGTCGGTGTAGGGAAACAGGCATTCTCTTACATTGCTGGTGGAAGTGGGAATTAGGTCAAGAGCCCCACACAATGGAAACCTCTGTGAAGGACACTCTGTAAATGCACGTACCCTTTGACCCAGCTATTCCACTTCCAAGAATTTATAGTACAAAAGATGCTCACATGTACAAAATGACATATGTACACAGTCATTCATTGTAGCAGTGTTTGAACTAACTAAAGGCTGAAAACATCCCACATATTCATCAACAGAATATTGGTTAAATAAATTATAGTACATTCACATAAACGAATAAATACTGTGCAGCTCTTTTAAGAAATGAAGAAGCTCTTTATGGATCGATAAGGGTAATCAGCAAGATATATTGTCAAGTTAAAAAGCAGGGCTTAAAACAGTGTTCCAAGTGAAAAAAAGGAATACACTGAATATACATATCTGCTTGTGTGTGCAGATATGTATATTCCAGTTGGTCACTGGAAACAAGTGCTAACAGTGGTTAAATATCCAGAAAGAGGGATGTCTGCATATCCCACCTCTACAGTATCTGCTGCTTTAACTCAAATGGTGAGACCTTCCACAATGCTCAAAGCTGTGCTCTCCACCTGACCTCCAGGGCACCCCTAAGAGCAGAGAGGAGTAAAAGGTCCTCCAGGGAGGCCAGAGCACTCCCTAACATGTCCTCCAAAACAGAGCCTTTTGAAAACATGTCAAGTCTCATTTTTATCTTAATTAGTGCAAATTTGCATTCTAGTTAACAACATATTCGTGTTAGTTTTAAGATTAAAAAAAAAAATGATGATCTTTTCCCCAATTTTGGAAGCAAGAGAGAACCCTTAGGACGCAAACTCATCTTCAATTGTCCACCTTTTCTCCTCGATCTCTCTTCCTGAGCTCCCGATAATACCAAGAGATTAGCTGTGCACCAGGCTCTTTGCTTAATGCTCACAGCAATCCTAGGATGTGAAGATTCTTATCATTCTCATTTTTAAAATGAGGATGCAACAGCTCAGAGCAAAATCACACAGAGCTAAAAAGTAGAAAGGCTAAATTGATTGAATTGATTGAATTCACAGATTGAATTGACTCCAAAGTTATTTCTCTTTCTCTGTATCATGCAACTTCCCCAATTCTCTCTCTACTCTTCTTTGATACTCACTTAGGACTCTCTCTCTCTCTCTCTCTTTTTTCTCTTTCTGGTCCTCCGCCCCGAAACATTAAATTTTATACATTCCTCTTGGCTTCAGGGTTTACAAATTCTAGTGGTTCTCCAGCCTGGCTGTGGTTGGACTCTCTTGGGGAGATTTCAAAACATACCTATGCCCAGAACTCACCACCCAGACACTGTTTTTAACTGATGTGGGATGAGATCTGGGAATCAGTATTTTTCCACCCCTCACTTCCACCCCAGGAGTGTCTTATTCAACTTTTGTGTCTCTGGTGACTAGCAAGCACTCCTTAAATATCTGTTGAATGAACAGATGAATGAACAATAGAACTTTAGGGTAAGAGAGAAGCCAAAACTTAAGTTTAGAAAATAAAACGAAAGCAGTCTTGAAAGACAGAAGCGAGGCGGAGGCTGGGTGCAACGAAGGAGTCACGTTGAGCTCCTCCTGGGACGCTGGAGAAGGAAGCTCCGTCCTTGTAATCCTGTCCAGAGCCCCACACAATGGAAAACTATAAATAGCAGCCCGAATCACATGAGGGTTATGTAATATAAGGTTCACAGGACACGCTGCCTTTATCACTGGGGCTTAAGTTGCACTGAAATGGAAACTCAGCTGATGCCCTATGTATTAGTTTCTCTAAAAAGATGAAAGTCTCCCTGCTTTTGCCCAGACCATCTCCCGGCCCGTATTGGAGGCAGGGCTGCCGGGGCCTTTCCTGCAAAGAGATGCCTGCTGTCTTTTCAGATAACAAGTAGGCAATTTCAGCAAAAGAATTAGTTTTATTTGTAAAGATAAAACCAGAATTTCCCCTGATCTAGTGAGAAGGCAGTGCCTATCGGCTTTTCAGACGCTTAGGAGCACTGAATCACAGGCTCGGGCCAGGAGACAGGCTGCACGGGTGTGTACAGCTCCAGAGAGATCAACTGCTTGTTCCAGTAGAGATCTGCTGTCATCTGAAAACCTTTTGTGAAACACCCAAATCCACTCCGAGCCATTTAACTCTGTTTGAAGAGGTTTGTGATGATCCCAGAGACTGAATACACAATTCATTCTCGCTGGTTGGAAAAGGAGGACTTAGAAATGAATTTTTCCATGAACAAAAGAGTAAATATTGCTGGCAGGAACTAGCAGCCATATTCTCCTTTTCTTCTTCAGTGTGTAACCAGCCCACATTTCCCAGCCTCACTTGCGCTTGGGCATGGTGTGTGACTGTGTTCTACCTGTGGAATGTGAGCAGAAGTGAGGGGTGCTACATTCAGACCTGGCCATGCCCATTTCTTCATGTTTTCTCTGCCTTCCACGTGGCTGGAATGGAGACACCTCCTGGGGCCATTCTGGAAGCCACAGGCTGAAGATGCTAGAGCATCACCAGTCTGGGTCCCTGGGACTGTCTGCAGGAGAGCCACCTGCTACCCTTCTTATTGCCCAGTGCTGTCACAAAAGCAAGAAATAAACTTCTATTGTGTTTGAGCCGTTATACACCATAGGGTCTATTTCTTACAGTAGTAGTCTTCTTTATTTAATTGCAAATGTTATTAACATGTCATTATACTTTAGCATCAAGGTCAGGAATTCCTCACTTGCTTTGGAAGAAAAGATCCTACAGAATGACCTATCCAAAAACTATTTTGCCAACCTCTTTTGCCCCCCAGGAGGCCCTGGGAGTTGATAAGCTCAGCATTCTTACCATTCTAAAGCCAGGCGTGGATGTTTGCAAGGATTATTTAGTTTATCTCTGATGTAGATGAGGAAATTTCCCAAATTCTGTTTCAAAACATGGACACTCCAAGCAATGGCTTTGGTAATGGCCTGAACTAGCAGAAAGGGATACTTCAAGTAAAATTCACGTTACAGGACAGATGGTTTCCCAGAACACATGGACAAAATTGAGATTTTTATGAACCTGGTCACATATCAAGAAGATGAAATAGAATCTGTCTTTAAAGATCTTCTTGCAGTTTAAATAATCACAATCTACTTTCTCTACCTAAGCACTTTTTGAATTATCATGGATTCAGGATTTCTTTTAGGGAAGCACAACCTATATTTTGCAGAAGTATCAACGATGATTCCACTGAGCTGGGCAGGGGCAGAATGAAGAGAAAGACAACAGAACACTTTGGTTGGAAGTGAAAAATTATCTTCAGTCCAGAAATCAACTATGGCACTGCAGAAAAAATTCTGGGGCAAGAAAGTGGGCAAAGAGTGTTTGACACACAGACACCAGGGCAATGAGAGGTCACACTTGTCCGTGAAGTTGGTGGGATGCGCTCTGGAATTGACAAGTGGGGGACTCTGCTGGAAATCTGTAGCCAGATGGAAACATCTGGCAGCACAAGAGACAAGAATTCAGGGCCCAACTGATTAGCTCCTCTAACTCCACCCAGAAGAGAAGCAAAGGCCCCAGGGGCAGTGATGAAGTGTGGTATTTACTGGGGAAAACAGCTGGGAAGTAACTCTGGAGAAGAGCCCCAAAAACAAAATGAAAAGAAAAAAGTGAATTCTCCAAGTATAAGGGGAAAAGCCAGTTCTTAAACTCTGGATCCTGACAGCAGGGAAGGGGCATATTCAGGTGAGAGGAAATCTATCCTTCCTCTGTGTGAGAGAGAAGATTGGGCACAGCCTACACACCTCGTTTGAACTTTACCTTTCTAGAAACCTTGTATAATTCTCTCCTCAGCCATCGGGCCAAATCTGAACTCAATGACTTTGGAAAGCTTCCCAAATGAGCCTTTTGGCAGAGTTTTATAAACTGTTCAGAAAGAAGAGGCAGTGTTGCTGTGGCTTTAGAGCAGTAAACCCCAAATTCTTGATTGTCCACCCCATCAACAGAATTCTGTTGAACGCACAGCATAATATATGTGGATTTATTTATTCATAAACCATGTATGTGTACACTTCTATACTAACATATTATACATGATATAAAACACATTCCCAATAATAGAAACATTAAAAGCACACATTAAGAGAAACATTAAGGAAAAACAGAGTATTTTCTTCCTGTGCCCCATATGAATTTTCTTGTACTTCTCACGTTGGACACCACTGCCTTAAATCCTGGTCCTAGAACAAAGACCTTTTCTTAAGATGCGTGATTGTGGTTTCAGGAAGAGATGAAAAACTCTTGGCCTACACGTTAGCTAAGTGACACGTTTCAGGAGCTGTCCCCGAGCGTCTAGGTTAAAAGTGTGGATTGCATATTATCTAATAATGTTGCACTTGAAGTCTGTTGCCCAAGTAACCAGAATGGTGAGAAAACAGAGCTTCTTAAGGGGATAAGGCATGTTTTATTTATCTTGTCTTCCTTTGGGGCTAGCAGAGTCCCCTAGGGGACATGCTGGGTCCTCAGTGACACCTGTTTAATTCAAACATGAATGAATGAGTAATAGAATATGTGAAAAACATTTGTAGCCACAGGAAAAACACAATTAAAATGCAATTCTCACCTGTCAGTGAAAAATCTCCGTCGCAGATGCAATGCACGACTTCTGCCTTGTCTACAACCTTGAACTCCCAGGACCAGAACTCAGCTAAAATTCTTCCTCACTTCTCACCAGGAGCTCTCCTTCAAAGGCCTGCAAACGTCTAGGCAGATACCACATGTGTATGCCTAAAGAAGACCAACTAGAGCAACAGGGAGAAGTGGTGGAAACTGGCAAAATGGAGCATGCTTCGAGTCTGATGAGGGAGGAAGTCTTGACCTCTGTTCAGCTAAGTGTTTTTCTTACCTGAGCATCTGATGGTTTGGGGACTTGTCTCGTCAGCTACATTGTAAACCTAAAGAGGCCTGGGAACGCAGGGTATTTCTTCTTTCTTCTGTCCCCACCATGGTCTGGCGGAATGAAAACTAGACTTGGGGTCCAAACCCCCAGCTCTTCTACCTCACTAGCGAGACGGCCTTGGCTGAGGCATTGAACCTCTCTGATCCCCAGTCTGTTCATCCAACCAATGAGAATAATACAACCTCCTTCAAAGGGAAGTTGAGAAGAACAAATAAGACTTTTGCAAATTGTGGTACTAGATACAAATATAATTATAATATATATACCCTTACAATTAAAGTAGTAAATATATACTTGTCAAAGTACTTCGAACTGAATAGAGAGGTGATATAATTCCTTACAGTAGCACACAATGAATACATGCCTGTATTTAAGATACATCTAAAAAATAAAATAGAGAATATGTAGAGATAAAAATAAAATACAGAGATAGCATACATCAACACATCACATTGTTGTCAGCAATGAACTTGGAAATTTTGAACATTTGTGATTTCATGGTAAATTAATGCTTTCTCATTTTACAGTTTAAAATGTTAATTGTGTGTGTGTTTTATTGGGACATTGAATGTATCTATTATAAAGTATCGGAGTCCTAAACACTGCAATGGTTATCATCATATATGTCTGGGTAGTAGAATTACTCTTAAATTTTTTTCCTTTTTCATGCTTTTCTCTTTTCTCCAAATTTTCTTTAATAAACACATACAAACTTTTTTCCGATTCTGAAATATTAAAAAAAGCACCCTGTTTATAACTCGGTTTTACTTCTGTCTTAGACTGGTCACTGACCACAGATTTTTGTAATACTCTAAAATTGTTCTAGGAGATCAGGAAGGAAAAAGTGATCCAAATGACACAGTCGATTCATAGAAAATATTAAATTAAACTAAAACCTGAGCTAAAAATTCCTGATCAAACATCTCTTAAATCTGTGGTTTAAAAAAGCTTCTTTGTTTAATACGCTATTTTTGCATAAAACCAGAAAGCATAACAACATATATTGAAATTTGCTTGAATTTGTATAAAGAAAATGTTACAAGGGAGGAAGGATGAGAAGTGAGAGCCCAGCTGATAAGGACAAGAAAGAAGCATGACTTTGTGTACTTTTTGTTATATTGTTTGAATTTTTAAAATAGAATGTGCAAGTAAGGACTGTTCTAAAATACACATGTTATACGATTGCCCGACCTTTGTTCTGGGGAGTCCGTCCTCACAGTGGGCTTGTGCCGGAGGTGCCATTGCTAGTGGAGAGATGAATGCACAGGCCTGTGCAGCCAGGCGAGCATCGGGCTGGTCCCAAGTTCATCCCTCAGCCTGCTGAGGAGTCGTGCTTGGATTTATTGCTTCCTGCGGCAGCGCCAGGCTCTGGCCGTACAGCTCCTGTGTATTCCCTGCTCCAGCCCCGCGTGGCTCTTGGCTGCCAGTTGGCCACATTGAACCGAGCTGGTTTTGTTTCAGGGACTTGCCCTGTCCATAAACTTTCCAAGCCAGGCTCAGTTTAAACTGAAAGAAACACGTTCCCATTATAGGCTTGAGTTCAGCTGAGTCTGAAGTACAGTTGGGCTAGAAGAGCCTAGGAGATACTCCCAGTGAAGCAACGCGCCCTCCAGTGTCCTGGCAAAGCTCCGCAATAAATGGAGTCTGATATTTCCTCTTTTGGGTCCAGCTGTCTACACTGTTGGGAAATGCTGACCTATGGTTCCTTGGCTAGCCAGCTGTGAACCACTTCTCTTCACATGCCCTGTCTAGGGGATTGGGTTGCGGAAGATTGTCAATACAGGTAGTCTGGTCTGACTGCCTAGCTCATGACTGGTAGAGCTTGTCTCATCAGCAATGTTCTGTGCCACTCTGGGAAACATTAAAATTATTTGAGAGCCACACTAACATTAGAAACTTTTGTCCATGAAAAGATACCATTGAAAAATGACAAAACAAAAAATGGGAGAAGAAGGTGGGTGTGATGGCTCACACCTGTAATCCCAGGGCTTTGGGAGGCCAAGGCAGGAGGATCACTTGAGCCCAGCAGTTTGAGGCTACAGTGAGCTATGATGGGGCCACTGCACTCCAGCCTGGACAGCAAAGCGAAATCCTGTCTCTTAAAAAAAAATGGGAGAAGATATTTGCCACACATATAATGAACAAAGGATTTATATGTGGACATACAGTTGCTTAACTGCTATAAATCAAAAAGAACCAAACGATCAAAAAATGAGCAAACGAATTCACCAAAGGGAAAACCTGAATGGTCAATAATATACAAAAAGACCTTCAGTCTCAAGAAAAAGAAACTAAAACTTCAGTGAAATGCCGTTTCAGACCAATTGGATTAGCAAAACCTAAAAAGTCTGACAATACCTAATATTGGTAAAAATTATAACACTGGGAACTCATATACTGCTGGTAGAAGTCTTAATAGGTATGTGACTTTGGAGAACAATTTGGAGTTGAAGATGTACACAACCTACATTTTAGGATGCAACCAAGAAAACAAAAATCATTCTAAGTACTGAAACAAAAGGACTTTAATTCATGGAATAAACTATCTGAGGCAATCAGGGATTAGCAATTTCGGGAAACCACAGCCAGTCTAAGACAAAAGGGTGGGGCTACAGAATACCAGGAGTTAACGGGAGTTTCTGGGAGAAAGCTAGAACCAGGTTGGGCCTGTCCAGTGGGCAATGGAGGTGCAGAAGTGACACCATCTGAGACAGAGAGAGGAAGACAAGGCTTCTCTCTTCCCTCTTCCTTCCACTCTCCCACCAGTGCCTCCCGGTAGCTAAACCCAGAAGCATGCTTGGGAAATACGACCTCTGTGGGTCTGCTCTCTGAGATACAGAAACAGGAGAAGGGCAAGGAATGGATCTGCAAAACAAACAAAACACCTTGCACGTGAGTAAATGGAGACATATATAATAAAACTGGTAGCCCTCTTGTTCATACAAGCAAAGCAGGAGAAACAAGTGTCTATCAGCAAAAGAGATCAATGAATCGTGGTTGAGGCATACACGGAAATACCCTACAGCAGTGAAAGCAAATGAACTGTAGCTACGTTTATCAACATGGAGAAATCTCACAAAGTAGAGCCGAACAAAGTAAATTTCAAAATATATTGTGTAATACTATTCATATGCAATATGATAATGATGGATAGATTGTAAAAGTTGGAAAAGTGTAACGATGTAAAGAAACCTTTATTGGGCAGGGGAAGGGGATTTGATCAGGGAGAGATACATTGAGGGTTTCAAATCTAATAATAATGAAGCTGGATGATGGATACATGGGGCAATGTGTAGTCATTTCAAATGCGATATCTAAAATATTTCATAATACATTAAATTTTAATTTTACAAAGGTGCTTGGAAAAGTGTGAGCGATGTGGGCCTGGCTACTCTGAAGGGTAAGAAGAGACTCCATTATCTTTGTTTTGGAGGCAGGGCTTGCAATTGTCAAGTGCAGACTGGCCCAAGACAACCCCTCTCCAACTTTCTGTCCCTCTTGGCCCCAATCTGGTTAGGCGAACAATCAACCTTTGCCCCCAGCACCTCTAGACATGCAGGTGGGTCCCGCCACGGTGGCAGTTTCCTGACAGTCCTATAGGTTTCGTGGGTAGGAGCTGCACTCCAGGTCGCAGTATTTTAGTTTGCTCAGGCCCCAAGCAGGCACTGGTTCTGTCTCTCACAATGGCAAGAAACACAGCTCCTCAAGGGGACCCTTTGAGCCACTCCCCATTAGGCCTGTGGTAGGCGGTAGCATTCTCAAAGCAGGGCAACAGCCCTTAGAAATCACCCCAAATCTCACTTCTCCATTCTTAAGCCATTTTCATTTTCTTTCTTCGGCCAAAGGATCCAGACAGGGCCAGCTTCATGGGTGTGTGACCTGTGCAGTCACAGCTTGCACCTAGAAGGGCCCTATGCTTGTTTTAATGCTCTGCTGTTGCCGTCTGGAATTTCTTAATAACTTCTGAACAAGAGGCCCTGCACTTTCAATTCACACTGGGCCCACAAATTATGTAGCCTGCCCTGTGCCTAAGAGTTGTGGGACAGATTCTTAGAGCCATTTCCTTACAAATATGCATACCAGATATGGAATTCTGGTAACTGTCTTATTGGCCTCAGTCAAATCTGAGGCAGGGAAGAGTCCCATTCTAAAATCTTATTACATTTATTCACTTGCTTGTAATCTGCCCTCCCTGTGAGGGGATATAAAGTCCACCAAGGCAAGGACGATTAGTCTATTTAGTACAGAACTGTGTCCTCATGTCCTAGCACAATGTCTGGCTCATAACAGATGCTCAATACTTGTTGGATAAACAAACATTTATAGAACTATTAAATCTGTGCTTGTCTCAGAATTGTTTCCTAATAACATGAAAATCATATACCAGACTGTATACAGAGGATGCATTGCTGAAGAACTTGCATAGTTCAGTACAGATTTTTCCACAGGAATAAGTATTAAGTAGGGAGACACCTCCTTGATCTGTAACTGTTGTATCACATGTATGCTTTAATGCAGCTTTGTATTTTCTCAAGATTATCACTAATGTTTTATGGCATACGTACTCTAAAATGTACCGTGGGACTTGTTTGGCCTTCTTTGTGACATGAAAAACGCATCTCAAGTTCGTTCAGAAATTCCTAATTTTCGGGCCCACTTTTCAGCACTAGCGTTGTCACCCCCACTTAATGAGTACTCAGATGAGACTGCTTCAGAATATAAAGATTTTCGAATTATAGTAACCACAAACGTTACAACAAGTAGAGTCAACACCACAGTTACCTCCAGGGAATCCCCAGGCTGATGCAGACTACCCCAGCAGAGCTGCAGGTGTCCCTCTTTACCGGCCAAAGTGCCATGTGGCGATGGCATAAACCAGTTTATAGCTTATTTGGCTTGCCACCTTGAAATTAATTTTCAAAAATTGGGAGCATTGCATTACTTCAAATTTTACACATATAATGAGACATGACTCATAAACTTTACATCATTTTACATTTGCATAATTAAATGCATACAAATGCAAGTGTGCTGTATTATCATAGGTTATCTAGACTTTAATGTATCCATAAACACGTTGCTTTACACTGAACACAATAAATAGTGGATGGTGAATAAGCAAAGAAGCAATAGCTTTTTGTACTACTCCAGAAAATATAAAGAGGTATTGGCAGCACAACCAAGCACAGGAATCCTTCTTTAAGCCCATTTGATCCACATGGCAAATGATGGAAGAAGTGAAATGTCTAATACCTAATATTTAAATCCTAGACAAAACATTTCAGTGCAAATCAGGAAGTGCTTTATTTACTTTGATCCAAGTCAAAGGTAGCTGGATAATTAGTTTTCTTTAAACAACATTCAGCTTTGCTGACATCTCATTTTCCAAAAGCAGCTGTTAGCCAAATATAGTATTGTTTATTCACTCCCTGGAAGGCTGCTTTTAAAAAGTGCTTCTTCTGGTAAAAATGTTGCATCACATAATTGGAGATAACAGGAAAAGTAGGAGTTGCTGTTTGTATTTAAATAAACATCTGCTCAAAAGTCCAGTTTTCTGTTTGTGAATAATCCTTTTATTTTATGCCATTAGGCACACTGAATTATTGTTGTTTATTCCTTGCTTTTTGGTCATGCTAGGAAATATTCCAAACATGATAATACATGAGATATTTCTCTTGAAAAAGGATAAAAGATGAAGTTGACTTTTTGCCTTTTTCCTTTACTATACGCACGTTAGGTATTTCTGTGCCAGAGACCTTATGAATATGTAATATTAACCATCACAACATATTTCTTATTACCTGATACATGCTTTTAATTAAACTGCAGTTGAATAAAGTTTTGTTTTTTGTTGTTGCTTTATTTGGAAGAGTTATTTAAAAATACCTGTAGTATCTGAGTTAAATCTCTAATTACCCTCTGAAGGGAGGTAGAGATGAAAACAGTTGTTGCTCTTGCAGAGAACATACCCCACACCTAGCATTACAATACGCTTGGTCTATAGCTGCTTGCACTGTTGGCCTTTTCACTTCTGATTTCTAAGAACTGAAACCCATTCTGTGCAGCTCTTTGACTTATATTTTCTCCACACTGGTTCTCTCCTGCCTGATGTTTTATCCTCAAAATACATAATGTCTTCCTTGACTCCTTTATTGATTCCGACTTCACTATCTGAGCCAATTTAAAAAAGAGTAGAAATCTTTTTTAAATAGGAAGTCAGAAAGCCCAGGTTCTACTTCTCACTGTGTCGCCAAAATCTCCGTATTGGGAAAATAGAGATTGAACGAATGATGTCCAACATTGATTCAATTCTAAAATTTTATGATTTCACTAACTAGGAAATGAGATTTATTGCCAAAAGCAGGTAGGTTAAGTAGTGAACGCCAAAATTTGGGGCAAGCGAGCAGTGGTGGGAGGAATGAGGTGTTTGTTCTTTGGGGTTGTCCAAGCTATGACCTTCTGTTAGCATGGGTAATTAAGAGCTCCCACACATTGCATTTGTCATCCAGTTCATGGGGCTTCAGATTGATGTTGACCGGTCAAAAAATGTAGTATTTTGTGTTCATCTGGGAAACTGCAATCTTTTTATGTTCTGAGCCATTTTCCATTAGTGCTTGTGCATGAGAAATATTTTAAACAAGAAGCTGAAGCACATTTCTAAAACTTTTCAGATTCTAGCAAGAAGATTTAAGATGGAGCAAATGTTCTGCTTCCCATTTGGATCCTAGAAGGAGCAAACACACTCATGAAGAATACATTTATATTTTCTTGCACAAAAATACATTTGTCATGATACCAGAACCATTGAGACGAATGGCTATGTTCAGTTGGGAAATGTATCTTTTCTTTCTGTATTAGAAAGAATGTGTTATGGTATAATTATTCTTGTGGTTTTATAGTTCAGAGCATTTTTATAGTACAGGAAGCTTCTGTCTATTGAAATAGCACATGCTATTTAATTACTATAAAGCTCTTTACAAATATAAAGAACTACTAATACTCATTAGCAAATAAATTCTCCAAATACATTCTGCTTTTGTTATTATAGAGAAATATAGCATGAGTTTGTGAATACTACCTCAAGGAAAGGAATGATTGCCCATGAAGGGTATAGTTTACAGATTTCTACTGCTGACTGGTAAAGAGTAGGGGCCATATATAAACATTCCTCAAGTTTGTAGGTCCTTCGAAAGGTCAATAGGCACACAGTACACTTATATCAGTACCATTATACACAGCCAGTACTAGAAGCTGCAGTAAAAACAATGACTATGAGCAATAAAAACACTTTTAAAGAAGAGGTATTTAATTATGAAAGAATTCATAACTACAAGGGTGTTTAAAACAAAGGTTTCTTTAAAATTATTTATCTAATTGTTGTCTTGGTATTGATAGCTGTATTAGTTGGGACTCTGAGGTTTAAATGACAGAAACCCCAAGTAGGTTAAGCAAAAACACAACTCCTGCGCCTAGGAAGGATATGGGGTAGCTAGCAAATTCTAAGGCAGTATTGCAGAAACCAGAGCCTCAGGACCAAAACCGGGGACATCATGGTCCAGAAATCCTTCTTATCTCAGCTCTCTCCAGAGTGGGGGAGATGTCTCTCAGGCTTGCCAGTCACGTCATCCCAGTTTAGCAAAGTCAGCATAAAGAGAACTTCATTCTCTCAAGGTTTCTATAGCAAAAGGGCCCTGATGGGTCTTGTGAGGTCATTTGACCACCCCTTGGACCAACTACTGATGCTGGGTTATGGTTTATTGTGACGGATCCAATCTGGTCACCCTTATGAACAAGGAGTGAAGAGCCAGAATTTAAGAACCCCGTTAATTCTACTAAGTGGTAAGTGTAGGGGGAAAAAACCCCACCCATTAGGACCACATGCAGCAGTAGAGTTCCCCAAATAAAAGGGGATATTGCTACCTAAGTGGGATAGGAAAAGCAGATGGACTCAAAATTGTTATCTTATTTTGGTGACCTTGGCCTTCTCAATCTTGAGGGAGAAGTACCTGATAATCTGTCAGGAGCTTCAGTGCTAATGAGAGGTTTGTAGGTTTATAATATTGGTTTTGACAACCCTGAGAGCTTGGTGTTCCTTGGCCTGTCTGGGCTGCACTGGCTTTAGAATTTGCCTGTTCCTTCAGTTCTTTCTTAAGGCTTGGAAACTAAATACATGTTCTATTCAGGAAACCAACATGATGCCATGGAGAGAGAATAGTCTGAGGTCAGAAAGCTCTGAAATCCCTTGCTCTGGCATTTACTAGCCTCATGACCTTCAGCAAGTTACTTAGGCTCTATCTATGCACCTCAGTTTCAACATCTGTAAAATAGTGCCCAAGGTTGCTGTGAAAAAGAGAAAATACATATAAAGCATAGTGGCTGCTCACAGATATGCAGTAAGTAGTAGCTATTACTATTGAAGATGAAATGCCTCTACCTTTGGACAACCTTAAGGAATAGTGTCTAATACTAGACCATGGCAGCAAGGATGAAAGAACAAGACATGGCCCCTGCTCTCACTGGACTTCCAATTTACTAAGGGAGAAAATAAATGTGCCTGTGTGTGATGAAAGACAAAAATATTATAAACACTAATGAGAAAAAAGTGCTATGAGAGTTCAAAGGAAAAAGACATTACTGTGTGCCAAGAACTTTACTTTCCATTTAGGGGATTTAAGTGTGAATTACTATGGCAGAAAAATAGCTCTAACTGCCTAATGTTTATAAAGTATTGAAAAAAGCTGAATACAGGACATTTAGGCCATCCTGACAAATGCAGGACATGTCCTACATGCGCAGGACGCCTAGCAACCCTATCTTCACCCCCCACGACAATCCTACAAAGTAGGAATTTTATTTATCACCTCCATTGTACAATCAAGGGAAATAAGAGACACTGAGTGACTTGTTCAGGCTACAGACATAAATGGCAAAACTGGGAACCAAATCTTAATCTGTCTGGCTCTGAAGCATGGAATCTTCACATTATACCAATCTTCTCAACGATGACAATGGAAGATTTAGGTTCCAATTCCAGCTCAACCTCTAAACGTAGGCATGCCCTTAGGTACCTCTGTGCTTCCTCTACAAACCTGACAAGTTGACTAAATAGTTGAGCTTCTCTTCAGCTCTCTAGAATTGAGGACCACTTACATAGCGATTCTCAAAGCATGGTCCCTGAATCATCATTACCTGGGAACTTGCTAGGAAAGTATTTTCTTAGGCTACACCAGAACCACTGAATCAGAAACCCTAAGAATAGGCCTAGAAATCGTGTTTTAACAAGCTCTTCAGGAGACCCTAATCCAAGGTAGAAAGCCACTGACCTTCAGCATTCTAGGGTAATGCTGCTATTATAGCTTGTGATGCCTTTTTCCTACTCAACCAGGTTCATGACTCCCAATACATTTCTTCTGTAGCTTGTAAGGTGTCTTAGAAACTTGATATTTACACCATGGCATGGGAATGACAACTACTCTTGCTTCCAAAACCTTCATTAAATGCCATCTCCTTCCCCAAAGTCACAATCCTTGTCAATATCATCACTATCCCACCTTTGCCTTCTCCTGGGCCCTATTTTTAAGTCTGAAATACCTCTCCCTCTTCAGGGTCCTTCACTTTCCCTTTTATCATTCATCACTTTATCCATCTTCTCCCAAACCTATTTAAACACTTAAACAATGCCCCCTACTCTCTTCACTCCACACCCCACAAATATCACTCTATGTCCACAATGCGGAATGATTCTATGTCCTATGAAGCCTCATTGACTCCAGTTTGAATATGGCAATCACTGAAACATGAATGAGACTGAAGTTGACATATTATGAACTACAGTTTGCTAAAGGAACTAATGTAAAAAAAAAAAAATTTATTCCATCCAATAGTTTTCAAGTCTTTTCAAATACTTTAAAATATTTTATTAATTAAAAATTATTTTAGCCTGTTAATCTAAGTCCCCAATAAACCTTTTATTGGGTCATTTTATTAACTCAATTCTAAAATACTACCTTATAAAAACTTTTAATTTGTATATGCCATACCCACGTAAATTAGTAAGATTTTATTATATAATACATTATGTATTAACTTCTCTGCATCATTACAGCCTATGTATTTGAATTTAAAAAATAAAAAACTCTCCTCTAAAACTAGGAATAACAACATTAAAGATTTTCTCTTTAGGGCAATTATCATGGTGTTGTGCTCAAGTATGTGAAAGTCTTACATTAGTGACTACATATGAAATATACAGCCTTCTCCCACACTAAAGAGTACAGAATGAAACAAATAGGTTAAAGATGTTACATCATGCCATTAAGTTTTAAGATAAATAAAACTAGACATAAGACCAAAATTGTCAAACTCACTATCAAACTAATAACTGGCTTCATCAACATCAGTGTGGGGAGCTTTCTAAAAAACAGATTCCTAGGATACGTTTCCCAATTTTCAAAGTCAGAATAGTTTAGGGTAGTGCCAGAGTTAGCTCCATGTTTCCAGCATAGAACCACTGACCTAGAGTCAAGTTCTGTTTTAAAATTAAATTGACCAGAAGTATCACTGCACACACTAATTTAAAAATATATGTGTTAGATGAGGACCTAATTCAGTAGCTTTTCATGTAGTCACCAAAGTTGACACAGGATCAAAAGAAGGTCACTCATAATGGCACTTGTTGACAGTGTTCTACCATCCTATCTTACTTCCCTGGTCTACGTCAGCTCTAAATTGATGCATTACTTACTTTTCAAACAATTATAGACTCCATGGAACAAACGCAGTGAGGTTGTAGGCTGCTTCTACCATATCTTTAACACCCCAAATATTTGTACCACCCACTAATATGTAATTAGTGAAACAAAAGTAACAAAAGTTATTTAGACTTAACTATATAGGACACATTGATAGCTTCCATTCTACATTGGGATGCGTTGGTGTTTAATGCTGGTCCTGAATCACTAAAGGGTTGCAATCCACAATTTGAAAATCAGGTCTTGTTCAATGCCTCACTTCATAGATAAGGAAACACAATCCTGTAGATATGCCACTGCACTATCTCCAATCTTTGTGTGACCCTTCATTTACCAAATTCCTACCATGAAATCTTAAACAACCCTCTACAATAGGACCCCAAATAACTTCCACACATAGCCTCTACATTCTCTTATGGTAGATTGGCTTCTACCAAAGACCCTGATATAAGGCAACCAAACCACATATCTTATAGGCCTCACCGCCAAGGAAAGTGACCCACGCATTCTTCTACAGAGTGTAAAATTTCCAAACCAAGATGGATTAGAGAGATCACTCACTACATATCCAACCAACTGGGTGTAAAAATCAGTAACAAGAATGTCCATTCTAGCCATAGGTAATCAGGAGGAAAAATAGAGGAGTCAGGGGTAAAAAAAAAGAATAGATGTACACTAAAAAAGTAATAAAACTATTTTATATTTCTCTTGATTGTGGTAAATAATTAGGCTGCTTATAGGTAAGAATCACAATGAGCAGCATTATTAAACAATTTAATTCCTAAAGCTAGTATTTTAGTTAAATATTTGTACATTAGAACCTTTTTTAGAAGGCTATTAACACTATGTCAAAATTTGTAATTATTTTTAACTCATACTTGAAAGCCAAGATTAGCAACTCTTTCCTACACTTATTACCTCTGACCAAGGCATAAGAATTCACTTAGACAAAAAGCTTTCATAACCTACTTAAAAATAGAATAGTTCATAAATTTTGAAAACTGTTTTACCCTGCTGTGGACAGCCCTTGATCTTTGATTGTAAAACTTAGTAAACTTTGGCATGCTCTAATGTTAGTTTTATAAGTTACTGAAAACTCCTGTAAATTTAGCCATCATTTCTCAAATCTGTATTGTGTTCTCATTCCAAATGCTTAAACATTTAGGTCGTAAATTGAAATACCAGTAGAAAAATATTCATCTTTAGGCCAGTTGCATAGTTACCACATGGCAAGAAACTGACAAGAAAATTTAAACAAGCAGAGCATAAAAATACTTCAAAGCATTATGAACTGAACTCAGCACACTTTCCCAAATTTTAGTAGTTCAACTATAGGAAAATAGAACTGTTGTAAGGATTGAGATAATTTAAGCTAACTCAAATTTTTCCCAATTCCTGACATCAATATTAGATTTATAGTTTTATTATAGTAACAAACAGTTGTCACAGTGAGATCTACACACATATACAGATTATATTTAAATTCATATAGAATATTTACATTTTTAAGTTATACTTTTGAAATTAGAAGATGAAGTACAGCTTAAGTTTTACAACAAAGAAAAGAAAAATATACAAGACAAAAACAGACAGAGTTAACAGTAAAAAAATACAACCATCTGTTCTCAATATAATGTGGAAACTTTTTGTCAAAAAGCTACATCTTCTTAATCTGATTGTCCAAATCATTAAAATATGGATGATTCAGTGCCATCTTGCCAGAAATTCGTTTGGCGGGATCATAGACTAACATTTTCTGGGAGAAAAAAAAGAAAAAAGATATTTAAGGAAATAAACCATTTTTTAAAAATCTCCATAAAGCCTTAACTTTTCTACCAATAAACCAAAACTAATAATTTTAGTGCAAATCTACTAAATGAACATTTCCATTAGCTTAACACAAAACCATAAATGTCTCATCCCCCACATTTCACCCTCTAGCTCCAGAATAATCTACTCCATAAATCATAGATATCTCAGTAACCTCTTTTTGTTAAAATATGTTAAGACACAAGCATTCAGAGATAGCTTTAAAATCAAGACATAAATTTAGGAAAGATGTCTAGTTAATTATATTTACTTTGAGAATTAAATGGCCATCTGAGTTATTTACAACATTCTTGAAATGGTGGCAGTTAGCTACAGTGATTTCTGATACAGCACCCAACAAGTTTCAAGAGGGGAAAAAAAAAAAGCCCACAGCACAATGTGTTATAAACGTGTAAAAATGAGACACTAAATGAATTATGTTCAGTCAACTTAGTGTTAATGTTAAAGTTAATTTATATATCATCAGAAAAAGCCAGGCAAAACTTAGCATTGATCTTAAAGAAATATTAAGCTTAGAGATGTTGAGCATTTTTTCATATGTTTTTTGGCCATTATTCTGTCTTCTTTATCCCAAGAATGGAAAAACAAGCACCACATGTACTCACCATCAAATTAGTATTAACTGATCAACACATAAGTGTACGTACAAGAATAACATCTATTGGATGTTGGGCAGGGAGGAAGAAGGGGGAGGGGGAGGAGGGGACAGGAATGTGCATACACAAAGAGTGCAATGCGCATCATCTGAGGGATGGACACTCTTGAAACTCGGACTTGGGGGGCAGCGGGGCAAGGACAACATACGTAACCTAAACATCTGTATCCCAATAATATGCTGAAATAAAAAAAAAAATATTAAGCTTAAAGAAAACCAAATCAACAAGCAGAAGATTAGAGATATTTTTACTATTAGTTACATTTGAACACTCATGTACTCAGCACTGTATGAAGTGCTTTGCATAAATCATGCCACTTAATCCTCACAATAAAAGGTAGATATTAGTCCCATTTTACAAATGAAGACACTGAGGCTTTGTCAAAGGGAAGTAACTTGCCCAAGCTTATAGAGCTAAGGTATAGCAAAGCTCAAATTTGAAACCAAGTCTAATTTATTATGATTTACAGTAATGGTTCTCAACTGGGGCAGATTTGTGCCTCAGGGGACTTCTAGCAAGACATTTCCTGTTGTCATAACTGGGGAGAGTGTGCTACTGGGACCTAGAGGGTAGAGGACAATGATGCTGCCCAGCATGCTATAATGCACAGGGCAGTGCCAGCAACAAAGAATTATGCAGTCCAAGATGTCAATTGTGGCTAGACTAAAGAACCTGATTTTTGGGAAATCTGAGCTTAATTTGGTGGTATAATGATTTCTTAATTGTAAAAGAAGCCCAAAGACCAATTAAAATATATATTTGATGATACAGCAATAGATTTTTGTTTACACCTAATAAAACTTTATTTACTGGAATTTATAAAAATTTGTTTCTTCTAAAATCTCAAAATTTAAATACTATTATAAAACAAGCTTCTTGAAGCAGGCCTAGGACAATTTCTTTTTTACCCTAACAGTTTTTATTTTTTGTCTTGTTTATAAGAAAAACAAGTGTTAGTTGGGAATAGCAATATAATACAGGGGAAATATTTTTAACTAAATTAGTCCCTCTACCCTTTCTGATGGAGAAACTAGGCACAAAGTGAGAAATAGAGTTCATGAAGCAAATAGCTTTAATAATTAAAAATAGCAACCAATAAGGAAAATATGTATGTTTAGGATAAATCAATAGAGACAAAAAAGTTAGAAAGAAGGCCTCTAGGCCACTACAATTCAGCAACTTATAAACAACAACAAAAAGGTGTATCAACCCTGGCCTCTTCCTTCAGTGCTCATACCTACTGGTAAAACAAACAAAACCCCAAAAAACACTAATGCTAAATCCTCCTCTCAGAACCACTAGTGTTTCCTGATATCTAAATGGGAGCTAGTAATACAATAGACATAACAGACATCTAGCTCAGTAAATGTTGGTTTCCTTCCTATTTCCCACTCCTTACCGAGAGCAAATCTAAGCCATTTTCATCCAAGTTTTTGACATGGGATGCTAGGCTTCCTGGTTTCCACTTGGGAAATGTATTCTTATAGTCCTGTAAAGATTCCACATCTGGCCACACTTCATTATTGGGTGTGCCCAAAGCTCTAAATACCATAGGAAAACAAAAAATTCTTAGTTAAAACATAATCTCATTGTTACATATATGTTGTCTTTATTATTTAACTTAAAAGTTTTTAACAGCTTAGGTATAAAATAAAAATACCTGAAAATCCTGAAGAGTTGATCAATTTCTGAATCCCCATGGAAAAGTGGTTTCTTAGTTGCTAATTCTGCAAATATGGTGCCTATACTCCAAATGTCAACTGGAGTTGAGTAACGAGCTGACCCCAGCAACACTTCTGGGGATCTGTACCAGAGTGTTACTACCTATTATAAAGCAAATTTTTACATTGAATAAACGTGGTGCATTAAGTTACCTAAATTTAAACATTTATATTAGGGCTGTCCTTTAGAAGGCTGTGATTGCCACCAATAATACTATTTTAGTCAATTAAATACACAAAATTGAAGATGAATTTCTAAGTTCATTTCTAAGTTCTATTCATCAGAAGAAAAAAAACAGATAAAAGTATAAATAAATCTTTTCTTGCTTTTCAAATCACTAAAGTGAGAGGATCAAAAGAGTTAAACAGAGCCTTATCTCTCCTGGCAAAAAAATCAAAAACACTGATAATAGATTTGGGGTGACACTGTACAAAGTGCAAGTATTGTTTACATACTAAAATAGTAAATGACTTATAACATGAGGAAGAAACATGAGAAGGAAATAACGGGCATTCAAATTGGATGTGATAAGTCAAACTGTTCCTATGTGCAGAGATGATCTCATAGAGAAAAACCCAAAGACTGTACCAAAAAAACCCCTTAAAATTGATAAACTATTTCAACAAAGTTGCAGGATACAAAATCAAAATATAAAAATCAGTAGTGTTTCTAGACACTAATAATTAGCTGAAAAGGAATCAAGAAAGCAATCGCATTTATAATAGCTACAAAAAAAATACCTAGGAATAAATTTAATGAAGATGCATAATCTCTACAATGAAAACTAAAAAACATTGATGAAAGAAATTGAAGAGGATAAAAAAAAATGGAAAGAAATCCCATGTTCATGAACTAGAAGAATTAACATTTCTAAAATGAATAGCCAAAGCAATCCTGAACAAACAGAACGAAGCTGGAGTCATCACAGTGTTTGACTTCAAAATATACTACAAAGCTATAGTAACCAAAACAGTATAGTACTAGCATTAAAAAAACACATAGACCAATGGAACAGAATAGAGAACTCAGAAATAAATAAATCCATGTCCTTACAGTCAAGTGATTTTTGACAAAGCTGCCAGAAACATACACCGGGGAAAGGTCAATCTCTTCAAAAAATGGTGCTGGGAAAACTGGATATGCATATGCTGAAGACTAAAACTAGGCCCCTCTCTCACACCATATACAAAAATCAACTCAAAATGATTAACGTCTTAAATGTAATGACCTGAAACTATGAAACTGCTAGAAGAAAACATAAGGGAAACACTTTAGGATATTGATCTGGCCAAAAAATTTATGGTAAAGACCTCAAAACTTCAAGTAACAAAAGCAAAAAGGAGACAAATGGGATTATATCAAGCTAAGAAGCTTCTGCGCAGCAAAGGAAACAACAGAGGAGACACCTGCAGAATGGGAGAAAATATTTGCAAACTATTCATCTGACAAGGAATTAACATCCAGAATATACAAGGAACTTGACTCTGCAGCAAAAAACAAAACAAACAAACAACAACAAAAAAACCCCGAATAATCCAATTAAAAAATGGGCAAATGATCTGAACAGACGTTTCTCAAATAAAGACACACAAATGCCCAAAAAGCATATGGAAAAAGTACTCAACACTACTAATCATCAGGGAAATGCAAATTAAAACCACAATGAGATATCACATCCCAGTTAGGAATGGTTATCACCAAAAGACAAAAAATAACAAATGCTGGCAAGGATGTGGAGAAAGGTCAACTCTTATACACTGTTGGCGGGAATGTAAATTAGTATCGCCGCTATGGAAAACTGTATGGAAGTTCCTCATAAAACTAAAAGCAGAACTACCACATGATCCAGCAATCCCACTGCTGGGTACATATGCAAAAGAAAAAAAAACATTATGTCAAAAAGATTATCTGCATGCCCTTGTTTATTGCAGCACTACTCACAATAGCCAAGACATGGAATCAAACCTAGGTTTCCATCAACAAATGAATGGATAAATAAAATGTGGTGTGTATACACATACACATAATGGAATATTATTCAGCTATAAAGAAGAATGAAATCATGTCATTCCTGGCAACATGGATGACTCTGGAGGACATTATGTTAAGTGAAATAAGCCAGGCACCAAAAGATGAATACCACATGTTTTCAATCATATGTGGGAATTAAAAAGGTTGATCTCATGGAAGAACAGTAAGATAGTTACTAGAGGCTGGGATAGATAAAATAGGGAGATGTTGGTTAATGGATACAACTACGGCTAGATAGGAGGAATACGTTCTAGTGTTTCATTGTACTGTAAAGGTGACTATGGTTAACAATAATTTATTGTATATTTTTAAATAGCCAGAATAGAGAATTTTGAATGTTTTCAATACAAAGAAATTATGAATGTTTGAGGTGATAGATATGCTAATTACTGATTTAATCATTACTCATTGTATGCATGTATCCAAATATCACACTATACCCCATAAATATGTACAATTATATGTCAATTAAAAATAATTTTTAAAATCAAAGAAAAAAGAAACATGAATAAATCAAATAACAGTTTAATAGTGATCTAGAAGTAACCATTTTAGTCTGATTAATCTATCATAATGATAAAAATATCACCACTAACCAAAGCTAATGAGGTCAATAGCATTTAAACAAGGAGAACCAATTAATCTTATTTGTACAGACATGGGAAAAATAATAAAAGGGACAAAAAGAAGCCAAGACATCTAACCAGATGAGCACTATTGTAAGTTCTGATCTGGAGACAGTCTTTGGGCTCAAGGTCAGCAACTCCACAGAATGGTTTTTCAATAATCCTTTACAATGTTCCCTTTCCTTCCAGAAACACCAAAAATGCCAAGCCAGCAAAACAACACCAACAAAACAATTATATTTAGTAGTTTCTGAATGTATCAGAAATAGTATTCCTTAAGCAACAAAATCTGTCTTTTAATCAATCTGATTATATTTCAGGGAGGGTCCAATCAGGAGACCGAAACCACATGGTGATTTGAATGAGAAGAATTTAATGTAAAGAATTAAACTATTAACAGGGAATGGGATAATGAGATTGACTAGTAAGAAATAAGGAGAATATTAAAAACTATAGCAAGGATGAAGTATCTCAGGAATGGAAAAACAAACATGACGTGTACTCTCTAATAATTTGGAACTAATCAATGGGCACACATGGGCACAGAGAGAAGTAAAAGTCATTGGAAATCAGAAGGGGGGTATAGAGGAAGTGTAAAAACCTACCTAACAGGTATAATAAACACTATTCGGGTGATGGGCACACTAATAGCCTCGACTCAAGCATTATAAAAGCTATCCACGTAACAAAAACATTTGTCCCCCCTTAATATTTTTTTTGGGGGGGGGGGAAACTATAGCAAGGAAAACCCCTTCCTCCTGCAATGCCTCTCCAGTACCCTCTACTGACCTTAGCTACACAGCAGCTAGCAAAGAAAAAATATTTAAAAGATTTAGTTCTTTTCACATAGCATACAATGAAGGGTAAATTTGGAGCTGAGAGGCAATAAATTGATACTGGTACAAAGTAGAAATATTATTTATTTTTTTCGTCACTTAACAAATAGAGAAAATAACTCAGCAATCACACACGTGTATTCAAAAGCACCAAAAAATACTGTTGTACTTACCTCATGTGTATATACTCTAATAGGTATTCCAAAAGCTCTGGCAAGGCCAAAATCAGCCAGTTTAATTGTTCCTTTGTCATCAATCAATAGATTTTGAGGTTTTAAGTCTCTGTGAAGAACTCTTCTAGAGTGACAAAACACAATCCCCTGTAGGATTTGGTATAAGTAACTCTGGAAAAAGGAAACATAAGTTAGAAACTTAATCATATCACATACATATGATTTTCCAAAATATTAGTTTATTTCAAAGATATAAGAAATTATGATACAGAGAAATAATTTGACTACCAAAGCTTTCAGGCCATTTTATAACAAACATTTGTGGGTGGGAAGCCCATTTCCATACAATGTCATATTTGTATAAATAAGAAAAAGATATTCACCTTATGGACATATCTTATGTCCATGTTAACTCAGTCTTCTTTGACTTAGTTTTAGTCCCTCATCCTTAAGTTACTAGTTTTCTATATAAAAGTTTCTTGAATTTTCTTCCATATACTTACACCAACTCTACATCTATCTTGAATAAGGTTGGTCTTTTCTATATCTTTCAACTTTACACATTTATTTCCTCATTGGAAAAGCTGGTCTGATTCCAAAAGAAATGGCAAAGAGGACATTATGATTATATATTTAAATGGCTACAATTATCAAAAAATGCTGTTTAATAGTTCAGAGATATGTGCTTTACAAGACACTTTTTGCCAAAGGCAATGTAATTGACATTTGAAGTAACACGAATTATTATAAAAATGTAAAGTACATATAAGAAAATACTGACAAAGTTTAAAATTGGGAAATAATACAGATGCTCCTCAGATGCGGTTACATCTCACTAAACCATTGTAAGTTAAAAATATAAGTCAAAATGCATTTAATACAACCTACCAAGCATCATAGCTTAGCCTAGCTCACCTTACGCATGCTCAAAACACTTATGTTAGCCTACAGTTGGGCAAAATCATCTAACACAAGGCCTTTTCATAATAAAGTTTTGAATACCTTATGTAATTTACTGAATACCATACTGAAAGTGAAAAAACAGAATGGTTGTATGAATACTCCAAGTATGGTTTCTACTGAATACTGATCACTCTTGCACCATACTAGAGTTGAAAAACTTTAAGTCAAACCATCATAAGCCAGGGACTGTCTGTACATTAAATCAGACCTGGCTGGCTGTTTGGAAAAAAAGTTTTGTTTTTTTTTAATATTTGGACCTGTACCCCAGTTTTTAAACCAAAATAAATCTTGATCCATCCAAAATTGAAGACAAAAAATATGTGTGGGGGAAAATATCTACTGAAATGACCAGAAAAATATTGTCATGAAAGATCATATATGACCTTTCAGCGAGGAAGACTTAAGCAAGACATAAAAACAGAAAGTTCAACAGTCATAGACGATCATTAAAGATAATTTCAATATAGAAGAATCAGTAGAGAATATACAGACTATTTATAGATGGCTACATATTAAAAATGTTAAATGTTATGAAATACAAAATTAAAATAATGTTAATATGCCTTTTTCACATAATAGGTAAAATAGTTAAAAAATTGATAAAACCAAGTTTTGGCAATGATGTATCAAAACGGTAACTCTTACACACCATGGATGTTTAAGAATAAATTGCTACAATTTTTTAGAGGGCAGCTGGCAATATCTATCGAGACCTTAAATAGTAATAAACATCTTCAACTCATCATTCCAGTTCTAAAATTTATCCTATGAAGTTGCATACAAAGAGGACATTCACCACAGCATTGTTCCTAAGACCAACAACAACTGGAAAATAACTTAAATGTCCATCAGTATGGAACTGGTTTAAATAATTATATCAAAAATGCAAACAGACATAGGTAGATCTATGTGTCCTATGCTTTATGCAAAAAAGGAAAAATAATATGTATTTATGTGTGTATATATGTGTATACATATATAGTACAAAATACCCCATTTCTGTAAAGCATGTTTATACATGTACAAAGTGGACGTACAAGTGTCTGCAAAATTATGAACAATGGCTACCTCAGGAGTGGTTTGGTAGAGTTGGTGTAAGAGTAAGACACTTTTACTTTATATACTTCGGTACTTTCAAAAAAACCTATATGCTTATAATTTAACTGAAATGTAATAAATGTCTACAATAAATTAACCAAAACATATTCAAAACCAAGATAAAATTAAACAACCTGTTACCACCACCCTGCCCCAGGCTGTTGTTACTATGTTTTACACGTATCTGACAGCCAGAGAAAGATGGGAGAACCCTCGTTTCCAACAATATAATACCATACTCATCAGTGTTGTTATCTCAGGCACTATTTTTCATTTACTAGAAGCATTATCTGGTAATAAAATAGGTAACTGTAACCTATGTAGACTGTGAGGGAGGAAAATGAAATTCTTCCTCATTCTACTTTCTAACACTTTTTCCAAGCATAATCCCACAAAACACAGAGAATTCTATATAGACCCTTTATATTCACGGTGCTTAAGTATTAATAAAATTAGGTAAGCTTCTTACCTTAACAAGTGAAGAATCCATGAACTGACCAGGAGGGATAGAATCCAAATATTTCTTGAGGTCCATGGAAAGAAATTCAAAGATGAGATATAACCTGGAATCCTGCATAAGCACATCTTGAAGACTGAAAAACAAAACAATTATATGAAAAATCCAGCAAACATTTTTGACCTCTCTTTCACAAAATAAAACTACTTCCACAAATTTGACAGTGGCTGTAATAAAAACTGGGGAAAGAGATGGTAGCTTCCCTAATTGAGAACACCTTAATAAAAAACTAAAATTTTAGGAAGGAATCTCAGAGCAGCAATTTAAAATTAAGTCTCATAAGGAGGTGCTAACTTATAATAAACAATCTGTATTCCAAAAGAACTATTTAGGTTGGCTACTAATTGCTCAGACTTTGTCTTTTCCTTGAAGTAAATTACACTTGTTTAAAGTAGTACCTCACCTTTGGAGCTACTCCCCTATCTCCAGAGCCAGCAAAATACAATTAAATTCTAACTTTGACTGTTAGGAAGACAATTCTCCCCCAAAACACCCAATCCAAATATTTCAAGGAAAAAAGCAATTCTTTTCTTCTTTTTCATCTGACCTGGCTACCTGTCTTAGGCCTCTGATTAAGGGGTCATTAGGGACTAGAGCTCCCAGAGTGGGAGAGTTGACAAAGCTCTATGGAAAGGGCATCCTTTTCTCCCATGGCCTCTTACCTTGCTTTTCCAGCCCCCAACACTAGTCTACTCACCAAGCTCCTCTAACTGCTGCTGCTTTAGCAGCCTATTCTCTTATACCTATGCCCAGCATTCTCAATTAACAAACATAGTAGGGCTATAGTCAACTCAGCAAGGTTAGACCAGAAACCAAGCAAACGTAAAAATTTCCATATTGAAATTCACATTTTAAATAGTATGCAGAAAATAGTTTAAATTCAGATATTATACCATACCTGACTATATTTGGATGACGAAGTTCTTTTAACAGAGAAATTTCCCGAATTGCAGTACTAGGAACCCCTTCCTCTTCACTTTCTAGTCTGATTTTCTTCATGGCTACCACTTGGCCTGTAGTTTTATGTCTACCCTTATACACAACTCCATAGGTACCTGAAACAAAGTAAATATCTGATATGTGACTACCCCACCAACAAAAAGATTTTTTTAGTGATTGAATCGCATAAGGTGTCACATGACAGAAATGTCTGCTGCAGCCAGATGGAAGTATCTTACTCATAATTATACCCTCATTGCTTCCAAAAAGAAATTGAGAGTAACTACAACCTGTCATGTATATGGTTTAGAAATAAAATTCATGTAGTCATCACAAGTTTCCCATACATTTAAATTACCGTTAATGTTCCAGCACATTTTAGAGAAGTAAATGGGTCTTTTGCAGATTGAAATTTACCTCCTGCCAAATATCCTACCCAACAATAAAACAGTCATAAAATACAGTGTAAAGATTTGGGCTCAAGAAATCTACTGAAGTGTCACCTTGACACTTTCAGGAAATTCTGCGTAGAGTGCTCTATGCTTTTCAAAACATTTTCATGTGTATCTCAAAATACATACTCAACAATCCTTATCCATAAAAAGGAATGGAGATTTTAAAAAGGCCATGTGTTTTTATTAAATATTAAACCTAATAAAGATCGCATTATCTACTACATGCTAGAAAAGCCTCATACCCATTCAGAAGTTGATGAAAACACTGATATATGGGCTTCAAATGATGAACAGTGTCAATACAAGGGATAGTGGGGTTGGGAGAGGCGGATACAGGGAATAGAAATGGAAATAATAGAGAAAACTAGTTAGCTAACATCATACACATGCAGCACTCAATTCCCTAGATAAGTACTTTTTAAACTCGGGTTGGAGTTTAGGAAAGTCCTGAACCCCTTAACTACACATAAAATTTTGTCGAACAGCTTTTGCTTTCCGTGACAAGCTTAGCTTCAAAATTGATTAGAGTGCATTTTTCTAGGAAGAAGGTCTATCTATTTTATGGTTTTTATGAGTTTCTCCAAAGGTAGCATATTTCAAAAAAGGCTAAGAACCACTAACAAATTATCAATTGCTTAGTTAGAATATTAAGCAGTTTGGTCAGTGATAAACTGAAGTTTTATAAAGTTTGTTCTAATGTATGGGGTTTTTTTGTTTAGTTTGAGACGAAGTCTTGGTTTGTCACTCAGGCTGGAGTGTAGTGGTGTCATCATAGCTCACTGCAGCCTTGAACTCCTGGGCTCAAGAGATCCTCCTGCCTCAGCCTCAAGAGTAGCTGGGACTTAAAGGCCTGGGCTACCATACCCAGCTCTAATGTGTTGTGTTTTGTTTTTAAAGAAATTCTACACCAGTCTATGTCTTCCTAAATACTGGTGTCATTCTAAAAATATACTTTGTCATAAAAACTACTTTATACTATTTTGAATTAATTTTGGATTAAATGTGACTTTTGAATAACCAGAACTATTCTAGACTAAAAGAGAATTGATTATATTTGATCCTCACAGGCATCCTTAAAAGTAGGTAACCTTCTGTACACTTAAGATCTGTACATTTTTTTGAGATGTAAATTATTCTTGCATTCAGCACAAAAAGTAGGTACGCCAGTAGCACAGTCATCTGGCACACTGTTAAAGCAGTCTCAGGAAGATTAGTTACTTACATAGTATGGTCAAATAGCACATTAATGCTACTGACTACAATTTAACCAAAAATTCAGAACTAATTTTTTCCTAGTATTCTTTCCTCTCCCTTAAGTGTACCATCTCATCCAGTAGTAAATAATTTTCAGAATTAACTCATAATAATTGATTAACTGATGGCCAACACTCAACATTTAAACAAAGTAGAATCATTCTACCGGTTAATCACCAAAAAATTACTTATGAAAAATACGGTATGTGCTCTGAAATGACCTAAGCAGTCTAAATATAGAAATATTTTAAGTAGATTACTAAATAACTAAGGAGGCAAAAGAAAAATATTAGCTTAATAGTATTATAGAAGTAAAAACAATCACAACATAAAAAAGCCTGGAAGGAGATCTGTCTAAGACTAACAAAAGACTTACCCCACAAAACAAAGGAACAAATAATGTTGGACGTGGTCAGGTTATGTAGCCCTTGAAGCAGAAAACTTTCATTCAACAAATATTTATAGACTGCCCACTAAATGCAAGGTAAAGGTTCCACCATCATGGATATAACTACTCTTTATGAACCAAAAAGACATTTTCTTAAGGCAGGAAGGAGTTCAAAGACTAGTATGACAACACTAAGATTTTTATAATTTGGAAGAAAACAGGCAACTTTGTAATATTTGAAATAAGTATGCATGTATTTAAGAAATGATTTAGGCTGTCAAAAAACTCAATGTCAAGAGGGAGAAAAAGCAGGGAGTTTTCTAGATTAGAAAGAATTGAGGCATTAATTGCCAAATGAAAGGCATGACATTGGGTAGATCTTCCGAATATACATGTAGAAGTATTTAGGGGTAAAGTACTTCTCTACAACTTACTTCAAATGGATCAAAATGAAAAACAATTGAGTGTTGTTACCACTAAAAAATGATAAAGGCATGAGGTGTTGGATATGCTAACTACCCTAATTTAATCATCATACGACATATACATGTATTGAAACATAAAATTGTACCCCATAAATATGTACAATTAAAATGTGTAAATTAAAAAAGAAAAAGAAAAACAGCAAGGGCACAGTGGCTCACACCTGTAATCCTCATCACTCTGGGAGGCCTGAGGCAGGAGGATTGTTTGAGCTCAGGAGTTCAACACCAGCCCTTACCAAGAGCAAGACCCCGTCTCTACAAAAAATAGAAAAATTAGCCAGGCATCGTGGTGCATGCCTGTAGTCCCAGCTACTTGGGAGGCTGAGGCAGGAGGATCACTCAAGCCCAGGAGTTTGAGGTTGCAGTGAGCTATGATGTCACCACTGCCACTCTACCCGGGGCAACACAGCAAGAGAGCAAGACTCTGTCTCAACAAAAAGAAAAACAAAATGCTGAACACAGATAATAAGGTAAATATGTAAAAACATTAACAACTTGGTAAAAGTATTTCGCGTTCATTGTATAAATCTTTCACCTTATCTGTAGGTTTGAAAATGTTCAAAATAAAAAGTTGAGGTAAAAAAATACATAACTTTCAAATTAGTATTTTAATACTAGACTTGACTGGATACCTGACAGAAACAAAAGAAAATTCTGGGTGGAAAATATAATCTAGGCCTCAAATTATTTCCACAAGTTAATTTTCAAAAACAGTATCCAGCATAATCCAAAACAACCAGGCACTGGAGGAGCCAAGACAATATAAGCCAGGAAGAGAAGAAACAACAGAGTTCAGAAAAACATGTTAGGAATACAGATATTATTATGGAATATTTGAGTATCGCCTGTGGCCTGGGCACTATTGCCAGGCAGTGGGCAAATAGTTGTGAACAAGACAACAACCCCAGCCTCATGGAGCTTACTGCATAGAAATTAAAAAGGATATTAAGGATGAAGCAAAGGGACTGCAAAATGGTCTTGGACTAGTGAGATGAAAAGGGAAGCTGTAGAGAGAGGGTGGTTTCCAGGTAGAAAGAACAGCATTGCCATAAGCCAAATAGCAGGGCATATGTGAGGATATCAAAGAAATCCAAATCAGAGTTTAATGGCATTACATGAGGCTGGCGAGGCGGCTATCATGTAAAGAGATAGTTATGGAGACAATGGGTTTTCTGAGTTAAAGCACTCAAATGCTTTCCATACATTGTTTCAGATCCAGATAAGTTAAAAGGTTTACCAGTGTCACACTGCTAGAAATGAAGAATGGGGTCTTATGACTCCCCTATATAATAGACTAAATTTAAAATTATACACCTAACTACTCCTATTTCAGTAGCAATTAAATACCTTTCTCAATCAGTAGTCAAATCTTTAAGTCTCCTGTATATTTGGAGTTCTATAGTTTTAAAGAAAAACACATTTATACTTTAAGAATGCCTCCTTTTACTCCAAACTAAAACCAAGACTCACTAAATTCTCTAGAGATTTAAGAAACACATACTACAAAGTATTAGATATGCTAATCAAACTTATTTTTAAGTCAGCAGCAAAATTAGGTTCGCAGAATGGGCGTACTAAGGTATTTAATTGAAATTTATTTACAAAAAAAAATGATATGCCTCCAACCCTACCACACTAACTTGTCACTCCTTACTAAATCCTTCCAGTATTCCCCTCATTTTTTAAATATTCTTTGTCAAGTAGGGCCTTTGAGTACACTAAAAATACAGACGGAAACGTTCTTCAAGTAGAACCTATATAAACTGGACTCTATTAGTAAATTATTTTGTATAAATTTTAGCATTTGTTTCTGGAGAACTGAGAATGCCAAAACTTCTATATAGAAACTTGGATGTCCTGAAGGGGAAAAAAAAAAAAACAACGAATAGGCAAAAGGATATTTTTACCCCTCATTTATGCCACATAGATCTAAATATTCCTTAAAGTCCTACAGAAAGGCAATGAATGATTATATACAAAAATAGTTTTAGAATAGCTTACATGTACACATGACAGGTCATTTATACCTATGGTAACTAAACAGAAATTTAAGTTAAATTAGTTTAACAGTCAATTATTGTATCTTGTCTAGAAAGTTCAGATAAAAATATTTACCATCCTAAAAATAATTATGAGCCTAAAAATATATTACAATTTCAATTCTCTTGAAATGTGAACATTTGTTTTTAACTTATTATGTAAAAAAACATATTAATGCACATTAGTACAATATACCTTAAAGGTTGAATTTTAATAAATATTTACATGTGTTCATGGCATAAAAGTTATAGCATTATTAAATCATTTTAAAAACATTTATTATTGAAACCACTCACCTTCTCCAATTTTCTCTATTTTGGTATAATCGTCCATAGTTAATCAATAGGTATGGCAGATCCTAAAATGAGGGGAAAAACTGATTTGATTACATGGCACCAACTCAAAAGGCAGTTTTAAGTCTTATTGAGATACTATCTGTAAACTATTGTCCAGTGCCTACTGCAGTGTTAAGTAGTCCATAAATATTAGTAATTAAAACTATATTTACAAGGGAAAGGACTCCTGCAATAAGACTTTCCCAACTTTCCTTGCTCCTAAAACATTGGAAACATTTGTGCATTCTATACCAGTAAAGTATTTAGCTTCCTTCTATCAAATTAACCCTCAAATCCAGACATTAACTTCTCTATTCTTCCCAAACAAAAACCAAAATTACATTTTTAATGTAACACTTTTAAGTAGTACCAGCGTATGACAAACTAATACCCAAATATTTCAACAAATAACGTTATTTGACTGAATTTGTACTGCTTTATGATATTTAAGATGATTCAAAACATGTTTTTAAAGACAGAAGTACAGAACTAAAATGTGGTCAGTGTTCACACATTAGATTTACCCATTAGAAAGATTTTGTTTAAAGCTGCAAAAACAAAGTGTTTACAGTTGCTCGAGTGACCGTTTTAATCTTTCTCTTTTGTTTTTGCAGTCATATAGACAAACATGCTCAAGACTTTCAAGGTACTTTTTGGAAAAGTAGGAATTATCACCTACGCACCCTAGAAGAAAAGAATGAAAAGTCCAGATCCACAGATCAAATTCTAATTATACCCTACACAATGTCAAGAACCAATTTAAAAACTATATATTTGAATCAAGTATAGAGTGAAAAAGTGCTGACAACCAGACATTCAAGACTTCCTCAGATGGTAAGTTTGCCAACATAACTTCAGAAGTCCACACGTAACTATCTTGATTTTTCTAACACACCTATCACTGGGGACAAAATCATTATAAAGGTCACTCTGAATAACTGAGCCTTAAGTTCTATCTCACGCATTCCTCCTCAAAAAAAAAAAGAAAATCAATCCAGAAAGAAGTAGAGACTAATAATTTGTAATGAACAAAATTGCACTACACTGGTCATGTGTGTCAATCTTAAGAATCATAACTTTACAAAATGGCAGTAGACCATTAGGACACTTACCTTTTTCCTCAATAACCACATTTAAAACACCTAAAGCACAGTAAATTGCTGAGCTCACTTCGAACAGATATTTAAAATTTAGCTCAGTTTCAAAGTTGGGTTCAATTACCCTCCCACCATTTTCCAGTTCTAACAATTTTAAATAAAAGATGCCTTTTGAATGTCTCCGGGGGCTCTGTACTACAAACTGCAGGATGTAAAATACCGATAGCTTCACCACTCCACCCACACAGACCTCCAGGTTTTCAGAAGACACAAGACATGCACACTAGCAACATTAGTATTAGGTTAAAAATGACTAAAGGATATTAAACCACAGGTTTCCATCCCTCGGCATTTCCTAGCTTTTCACTTTTTGACAATTCCACAGTATAGAACAACCAGCAAGTAAAAACAAAAACACCCAACTTCCCTCTGGCTCTCTGCCTTGGCTAAGTGTTTTTAAAAGCTCCGAGTGGGTAAGGGCTGTGGGCACAGAGGCAAGCCCGAGAAGGCCCACAAGTTTATCGGATGGGTTTCTCCAGGCGGCTTGGGTTTAGGACTGGCGTCGGTACCTGGTCCCAAAGCGGTCCTGTTTTCCACCCCAGGAGCTGGAGCGACCGGCACGCAGGGGGCGGGCCTAGGACCAAGCCTGGTGCGCCGCAGGCGCTCAGCTGGCTCGAACCAACGCAGGGATTTTGCTTCTACCACGACCCGAAAGCATCCTCAACCGGGTCGGCGGCCTCCTCCAGAGAAGAGCCGTCCTCGGCCCCAGACTGCAACTCCGAGGCCAGGGCAGCCCCAACACTCCTCCGTGTGACCCCGCCAAGGTGGACTCCCCACCCCGAGCCTCCCTCTAAAGCTGGGCCCGGCCATGCTTACAGGCCCGGGCCCGGGGCCCAGGGGAAGGCCCAGCTACCCTCCAGAAGCCCGGCCTTGCCCCACGCAGACCCCTGCTCCCCAGCCCGGCCTCCTAAGATCACCCCTTTCCTCAATACTCGCCCTCCGAGGCCCTCGGGCCGGCCCACAGGCATAACCCCGACCCCAGCAACTCTACCGGGCTTATTGTCCCGCGGCGGCCTCAGTGGCAGCTACCACGTCACCGTCGCCCCTCTCTCAACTTCCAGGAGCCAGCTTAGAAGCTAAGTGCGAGCAGTTTCAAACTCACCGCGCTAAAGGGTCCCGGGTACACCAATCAGAGAGCCCGTAGACTTTCAAAGGAGCCAATCAGAACCCAGCTACGCTTGGGCGGGGCATCCCGGTGGCCAGAGCGCGAAAGTAAGAGGAAAGGGCGGCTAGAGAAAAAGCAAGCGGGCGGGCGCCAACTGAATCTGAGCGCAAGCGCTCTCCTTCCTCCCAGGAGAGCGTCGTCCTACTGTTTCTAGTCATCAGTCATCTCTATTTTTCTTTTTTAATTTTTCTCCCGATATTGGCACAATTAAAATTTATTGCGCTCAAATAGTTCCTCAAAAAGTGATATTGCACTTACATCGAGATTCTATTACTTTTACTTCTAATACTTAAGGTTAGGAGTGTATAGTTATGTTTTTCTAAATGGGTGATCTGCGGTCTAGGCCCAGGGAACCCATTTCAGTTACCTTAAGAGGGAGATAATGGAAAACTCAAAACACATCAGCAAAACTGTAAAGAAAAATTTCTGATTATATATAGTATATAATATGGATACAGCTAAGCTTTGTTTTTACCTCATTTTTAAATTTTAAATTTTTTGTTTAAATTTTTATTTATTGAAAAATTTTAAAAAGTATTTTAAATGTTAAAATATTTCCACAGAATTTTAAATAAATATATATATTTAGATACGGGGGCGGAGGGGGGTGGGCTTTCCATGTTGCTCAAGCTGGCTTTGAACCGCCTTGTTTAAGCCATCCGCCTCAGCCTCCCTCACGGCTGGGAATACAGGCACGCGCCGCCATGCCCAGCCTTAAATGTTCTTTAAAACACAAGAATTCACAATTCTATAAGGGGAGAAAAAGAGATCTGAGTTATACTAAAGTAATCCAGTGTCAAAAACTCTGTCTTCTCTGCCTTTCAAGAGAGGGATTAAGAGAGATTTCTGCACTTAAACATCATTATTAAATTTTAAAAACAAACAAAAAACAGTGAAATAGAACCGGAAATAATGAGACCCCCCCTATTAAGGATTTTAGGTTGCACCGACCCTAATAAGACATATGACAGATTACCTCGCTCTCTACAAGTATGTGTTAGAATAAAGAGTGGAACTAGTACATCGCATGAACTTAAGCGTTGAATACTTTTTTACACAATGAGCCACTGAGTCTATCACGAGGCCCTATAGGTTGCGTGAATGCTCAGTCTTGACAATTTTTTCCTCCTAGGTGACAGAGGCAGAACATTGGGGATTCACGGTGGAGGTTGAGGTTTGAGTACTCCTGCCTCAGCCTAATAACTTTTAAAACTTACTTTTCTAATCCTAAATTTGCTTTTTAAATGAAAACTGCCCCAGAGAAGTGCTGTAAAGATACAGGCTATTCCGTGGTAGCTAAGGGTACTGATTTTAATGAATGAATGTAGGCCTTTCTGAGAGGCTCAAGCAAGGAATTTAATTTAGATCATCCTAAAAAACAGCAAATAATTCATTATATCCATTTTACATTCAGCATAAAGAAGACCACAAGCATTCACAGCTATAATGCTAGGTTTTTCAATTTAATTCAATTATCTTTCTTTTTAAAGTTTCATGAATTATAAATTCATGCTATCATTTTAGCAGATACAGTTTATGACACTTTGAGCCAACTTCTATGCAGTGTTTCTAAAAAATATAAATTCATGCTACCGGGCCAGGCGCGGTGGCTAATCCTAGCACTCTGCGAGGCCAAAGAGGGAGGATCACTTGAGGTCAGGAGTTCGAGACCAGCCTCAGCAAGAATGAGACCTTGTCTCTACTAAAAATAGAAAAAATTATCTGGGCGTGGTGGCATGCACCTGTAATCCCAGCTACTCGGGAGGCTGAGGCAAGAGGATGGCTTGAGCTCAGGAGTTTGAGATTGCTGTGAGCTAGGCTGATGCAATAGCACTCTATCCTAGGTGACAGAGTGAGATTCTGTTTCAAAAAATTAATTAATTAATTAATTCATGCTATCATCTAAACAGATACAGTTTATGACACTTTTGGGACAACTTCTATGCGATGTTTCTAACATGCCACGCTGTGTTTTAGAGACATAAAAATGAGTTTAGATACAAGTCCTGCTAAAGATGTTGATGGTTGGGGAGCACAGTGATTATTTAGAATTCTTGTCTGGTACTTAGGTTGTCACTTATGTTATAAGACGAGAACACAGAGGAGGAAATTACTACTGCTAACAGAGATATTTGAACAAACACTGGAGAAAGAATTGTAGAATGGGCCTTCCAAGCAGAAGAAATTGTATGAGTAAAGCACAGAGGCCAGAAAGTCTGCCCAGGTAATTCAGAGTGCCTCCATCCTAGGATGTAGGAGGTGGAGTTTGGAGTCAGAATCCTGAGGAGCCCTGAACACTGTTCTAAAGGATCCGGGCAGGAGAAGTACAAATAGCCTTGGAACTATATTTTAGGACAACTACTGTAGAAGTGGTATGAAAAAAAGGAACTGAAAAGGAGAGGATGGAAGGGTATATGCTCCAGTAAGTTTCATACTTATATTTTGGTCAACTCCACTTTGCAAGGAAAAGATTTGTTAGCACTGCACATAAGTGTTTTTGTTTGTTTTTATTTTTTAAATAGAAATATTGCTATGGCCTGAATGTTTGTGTCCCCCCAAATTCATGTTTGAGCCCTAATGCTTTAGGGATGGTATTTGAAGATGGAGCCTTTGAGATGTATTAGGTTTAGATGAGGTCATAAGGGTGGTGGAGCCCTCATGATGGGATTAGTACTCTTACAAGAAGAGACACTGGAGAGGTTGGTAGCTGTCTCTGCCATGTGAGGTTAGAATGAGAAGACACCTGTCTATAAGAAAGACAGCCCTCACCAGAACCCAGCCTTGTTCACACTGTGATCTTGCAGCCTCGAGAACTGTGAGAAAATAAATTTTTGTTGTTTAAGCCACCTAGTCTATGGCATTTTGGTATGGCAGCCAAAGCCAAGATAAGTATTTTTAGGATAAAAAGTTTGAGAGACATTGGTTAAAAATACATAAAAGACTCTGGAAGGGAGGTGTAAGAAACTAGTAACAAAGTACCTCTGTGGAGTAGAAGAGTGACCAGGCACAGAGGTAGGAAGGAAACTTTTGTACCTTTGAATTTTGAGCATGTGAGCATATTACCTAGCCCAAAAATGAATGAGTAAATGAATGAATTTTGCCAAGGCCTCTTTGGCTACTGGATAAAAATTTTAATAGTTGCTACAAAATGTATCCAAAAGGAGAAGATTGGCCAGGCAAGGTGGCTCACACCTGTATCCCAGCACTCTGAGAGGCCAAGACAGGAGGATCGCTTGAGGTCAAGAGTTCAAGACCAGCCTGAGCAAGAGCAAGACCCCAGCTCTACAAAAAATACAAAAATTAGCCAGCGCAGTGGCATGCACCTGTAGTCCTAGCTATTTGGGAGGCTGAGGCAGGAGGATCGTTTGAGCCCAGGAGTGTGAGATTGCGGTGAGCTACAAACACACACCACTGCACTCTAGCCAAGGTGACAGAGCGAGACTGTCTCAAAAAAAAAAAAAAAAAAAAAAGGAGGACTGATCTGATTTTCTTTTATGTTAATATAAAAAGTAAAATGGTAGAAAATTCAACATATATAGATTCAAGATTTTTTAATCACAGCTGAAAATACTAAACTATCATTGCTGTTGGACATTTTTCTGATTACAAACATAAAAAGTTTTTTTTCAAATTTTGTTAAAATTTTCAAATAATCCAAAATGTAAAATGCAGATAATAAAAGTTTGTAATATACAACCTTCATGGCCCAACCCTCATCCCCCCCAACAAAAGAGACAGACAAAGAGAGATCACTGTTAACATTTTGTATTCATACTTTAAATGCATGTGTGTCAACTCACTTCAATCTCTCATTGCAATTTCAGGAACTGGGCATAGGGTAGGGAGGAGAGATTTATTCATCAAGCTCAGGACCAATGAGATGAAGGGCACCAGGTGAGTAGATGTGGATCTTCCACCTAAGTGGGGAGCAGATACTTACAGTGCAATATGGAGAAGGTCGCTCTGTGCAGAGGATAGTGCTAATGGGGTCCGGCAAGGTTCCAAGGAGAGGTGGCATCTGAACTGAGTCTTGAGGAATGAAGACTTTGCCAACAGACAAATGAATGGGGAGAACTTCTTGAAACATCAACAAGAAAGAAGAAGGCTTGTTTGCTGACTGAAATTAATTTAGTATGCCGGAACGTAAATGGAGTCTGGGGGCTGGAGCAAGAATCAGAAAAATTAGGCTAGGTCAGAAGTTAGGTAATATTTCCATCTTGAAGGATCTTTCAGGATCATGCTAAAGGATTTGGATTAGAGGATGGAATTGGAAAAAATATGCGTAGGGGAGTGACATGGTCATATGTGGGAGTTAGGAGGGAAAAGTCACTGAGAGGGAAAGGGAAGGAGCATTAAAGACAGGAGAACAGTGCAGGGCTCTGCAACAGGCTGACAGGTGCGAAACTAGGGGAGGTAGCAGTCAGTTTCAAGAGGAGAAAACGATAATGGGATAGGTTTAAGAGCTAGGACTGTGATGAACGGGAGAGAAAGAGTCATTAGAGTTGGCTTGGGTGTGTGGCTTTGCAACAAGCTGAGGGCACTACAGTTCTGGAGAGAGGCTGAAGGGAAGCTATGGGTCATGGAGTGTCATTTTGGGTATGTTGGTTATGCGGCACTATGGGACACCCACATGGCTGAACATGGCCACGGGAAATGCAGGTTCCATGGGACATGAAACGTACATCATTTCGGGACTGTTATGGTTTGAATGTATGAGTCCCTCCAAAATTTGTGGGTTACAACTTAAACCCCAAGGTGATGGTATTAGGAAGTGGGGCTTTTAGGGGGTGATTAAGTCTTGAGGCCTCTGCCTTTATAATAGAGGCTTCAGAGAGCTGTCTGGTCTCTCTCCATCTCTTCTGCCATGTGAGAACACAGAGTCTGTCCTTTTTGCCCTTCTGGCATGTGAGAACACACCAAGATGGTGCCATCTTGGAAGAAGAGAGCAGCCCTCACCAGGATGTGCCATCAGGGTAGTTAAAAGGTCAGGGTCTAGAGACTGCCTGAGCTCAAATCCTTTTAAATCTTGGCTACTGCCCTTACCTTATCTGTGCCTTTGGGCAAGTCACTTCATTTCTCTGTGCTTCATCTACTCAAATAATGATCATAATAGTACCCAGTTGTGGTATTTTCATCGTAAAATGAGGTAGTCTGCGTAACGTTTACTTAGATCAGTGCGTAGCCTGAAGTAAGCACTCCACATGTGATTTCTTCTTCTTTTTTTTTTTTTTTTGAAACAGAGTCTGGCTCTGTTGCCCTGGCTAGAGTGCCGTGGTGTCAGCCTAGCTCACAGCAACCTCAAACTCCTGGGCTCAAGCGATCCTCCTGCCTAAGCCTCCCAAGTAGCTAGGACTACAGGCATGCGCCACCATGCCCGGCCAATTTTTTCTACATATATATTTGTAGTTGTCCAGATAATTTCTTTCTGTTTTTAGTAGAGATGGGGTCTCGCTCTTGCTCAGGCTGGTCTCGAACTCCTGACCTTGAGCGATCCACCCGCCTCGGCCTCCCGGAGTGCTAGGATTACAGACGTGAATGATTTCTTCTTAATAGCATTGATTATCATCTGTCTCTCACAAAAATAGCTCTGGTGGTGGGTACTGGAATGGAAACTTGCATAAATTTCTAGGGGGTCACCTGAGAGAGGAAAAGAACTCTGGGAGAGGCAGATAAGCTTCATTCATGGTGTGATCCTAGCAGTGGTTTGGAAGGAAAGATACTGTTATCACCTCAATGGGAAATGATGGAGAGGGGGACTGGGTTCAACATGCAGGTGAAGGGAAGAGCATGTGCAACAGTACAGTGTCATAAAGTACCTGGCTTGCTTGGAAAGGGTGAAAGGAGTTTGCTAAAGCTGAACAAAGGGTGCATTTGAAATAATTCTTGAAATATGAGCACAATTTTGGCAAGTAGAAATGGAAGAAGGAAGTTGGTGAGGTGGAGATGACTGGATAGGTGATATTCTAGGCATAAAAAGGAAAGCATGGGGCAAGATTTGCCTGGAGGGTAGGATGGGTACAGGGAGTAAAGGGATTAGAAGAGTGGAAAGGAGAATTGGATCCCTGTTGTGAAAAGCTCTGGAAAGTTTACCAGCAGCATTTCAAGCAGAAGGTTCTTTTTGTTTGATTCAGCAGGGGAGAGATAGATTCGGATTTTCCCTTTATGTAGATTTATTTGATAGTACTTTCAGAAAGGATTAGTGTGGGAAGGCAGAGGAGCAAGAAAGCCAGTTAAAAGGCAATTTCCTCTAGGATTTCATAATGTCTAAGGCTGGGACCGACTCTCTAAAACTGAAATCGATAAGAGTGTGTGTGTGTGTGTGTG
>RJWJ010007055.1:0-10011 GCA_004363605.1 Indri indri | reverse complement strand
CTTGTTTTTCTTTTTAAAATTGTTTCCTTTTTTATATTGCCAATATTTCTTCCTTTTTCTTGTTTGGTATATGTTAATGTTTGTTTTAAATGCTTTGTCTGTTCTAACACTGCTTCTAAGGAAATCTGTACTCGGTTTTCTTTTATAAATAGGTATCTGGTTATTTTAGCCTGTGAAATCCTTGCTCCTGGAAGTAGTACCTGCTTCATGTGTTGGGAAAAGCCAAAGTCCATCCCTCACTGGGTGTTGAGGAAGTGTGATGAGTCCTAGGGTAGGCACCAGAAAAGCACAATAGATTACTCCTCCCTCCATGACTGGCAGGATGAGGCTGCTTTTAGTGGAAGTGACCAGGAGTATCAAGGGGGAGCAAGTGTGTAAGACCAGTCTACTCCTACCTGTTTTCTCTGCTTTTCACTTTCACAACTCTTCTGTGCCACCCTCTGGTCCAGCGTTTCTCCCCAGTCTCCTTGTGACTTCTAGTTGTTTAATTTAAGATGTCAAGAATGCAAACTATGTGAGGCTGGAGACAGAGACTGTTTGTCTCTGCATCCCTGGGGACCAGGATAGGGTCTGGAGCTTGGTAAGAGTCCAGTAAATAATTTTATGGCGAAATAACCTGAAATAGTGATGAATTGGACTGAGGGTGGCACAGGAATACTATTTACATATCCACTGCAAACACATGTTGGCAATTTAACAAAGATTGAAGATAGAAGTTTAGGCTAGAAAGAGAATTGGAAAAAAAATTTAAGGTCATCAGGTTCTACAGAAATAAAAATTATTTGGTTCATTATTCATATACATAGAAAAGTCGGACCAAAAATACTTATTTTCTATACATATATATATAATGTAATTTTATGTGACCTCTATAAGACATTCAATATTGTTGGCAAAACTTTTTGTCTCGAAACTCTTTTAAAAGATGTGTTCTTTCCAATCCTAGCCTCTCTCATGGTTTTCCTTTTACCATTAATTTCTGCTTCTCAATGTCCTTTGCTGGCTGATTTCTCTCCACCACGGGTCCAGGGTTCTGTCCCAGGCACTCTCTTCTCACTCTGTTCTCTTTCCTTGCGTCATGTCATTGAGCCCCAAGGTTACAGCTACCACCTACACAATGGTGATGTCTAAATGCATATTTCCAATCCTCACCTCTCTTCTGAGGTCCGGACTTACTACATACTGGACTTCTCCACCTGAAGTTCCTACTCCTGTATCTTCTCCCACCAAATACAGTCTCCCCATCTCAGTAACTGTTACCATTTTTGCCCACCCCAGAAATCTCAGTGTTGACCTTGACTGACCATTTTTCTCCCCACACCTAATTCAACATGCCCGTTTTACTTTTATCTTTCTTTCCATTCTCCCAATTACTTCCCTAGTTTAGGCTCTCATCATTTCTTAAGTCTATCATTTCAGTAACTGCCTAACTGGTTGTCCTCTCTGCAGTCTCTCCTAAGTCAACCCTCTCCATGGTCGGGCCTGAAAATTATTCAGTAGTTCTCCATCATGGAGATAATAAAGCCTAAACCTGTGAGCATACAATGCCAGATTCTTAGCAATACAGTCCCAATCTATCTGAGCCGTCATGCCTCTTTGTATTCCCTGTGCTTTATTCTGTGCTCCAGTAGGTTCAAACAACTTGGAATTCTTCAAACACGTCATATTGCATTCTCGCTGTCTGAGATGTCTACATGCTTTATCTACTCTTTCAGTGAGAAGGGTCAGCAATGGTCTGCCTACGGGGAAGAGGAATGCCTCAAGTTTAGCAGGTAGAAATGGAAGCAATAGCTTCAGTAATTTCAAGAGAAGCTTGAAGGTTAGGCAGAGTAGTAGCCTTGCAGAGTGAGAAGCAAAACAAGGAGAGGAAATAGAACTATTAGTTAAAGTTCCGTTGTCCATTATCCATTTTTGTTGACCTGGAGATGCAAACGTCATCTTATGGCAATTAAACCATCATGAGAAAACCTCCATGAAAATGAAATAAACAACAGTTAGGGATCTTAGATTAGTCATCACCTCCTTAGAAGAAAGTCATCGGATGATGTTGGGAGGGGTCTGTGCTGCAAACAAAGAACAGTCATGGAGGGAAAGAAAATGGTTTATGTGTATACAGGATTAACTTGATCCTGCACTTGGGAGATCTTTCTGGTGCTACACACCTGTGTTGTCCCCACTGTTTTTGGTCAGAGTCAGTGTAAGCTAATAAAGCATGTGGTTAGAAGTGTCTCTTATAGTCTATTTGTATGCTGCTGTTTAGAAGGAAACCCCAGAAATCCATAGGTTTGGAAGAATCCAGGCGGTTTGCTTTTGACTTGCTCTTCCCGTCCTTGCCATTTTGAGGTGAGGGGGTAACAACAGGGCAGAAAGGGCAGGGTCATATCCATCCAAACCTATTCTGGGGCTTAGAGCAGGGAGCTGACATCCGTAAGGAACTTGTTAAATAAACAATATCTCCTCAAAATGTAATCGTATGTCCTATGCTATAATACTATTAAAAAAATAATGTTCAAGGGAGGTAGGGGGGAGAGAGAGAGGAGAGAGTTTTTTTAATGTACCAAAATGATATCATCTTCAACATATTGTTACATGTAAATAATGTAAGCTGCAGAACAGTGAGTATTCTATGCTAGTTTTTGTGTCAGAAGTGGGCAACTAAGAATATATAGAGGGTATTTGCTAATATTTGCATAATAACAGTAAAAAGTTACATAAGAACCTAATTAAAACAGTTTCCTAAGATGACAGGAAATAGAAAACAAGGTGAATGGAGAAGGAGTATTAGCAAGATATCTTAATTATGATTTTTGATATTGTTTTGCTGTTTGAAATATGCACGTTTTGTCTATTAAAATAAAATAAAACTAGTTAACCATTGCTGTGTATTTGTTATCTTCTGAAAACATTTAAGAAAGAAATTATCAGACAATTGATTGTCAGTGAATTGGCAGAGAGAGAGACAGAGACAGAGAGAGAGAGAGAAAGAGATTCATTACATGTGTTGTTTCTAACAGAACAAAGGAAAATAGCCCTGATAGGCAACTGGCTAAACACAATAATGTGCAATTATCCAGTGGATACATGGAGTTATTGAGAGTCATGATGTAAATACATGTTTATTACCAGTAATAGTGGGAAAACGTGATACCAGCTAGTATGCACAGTATGATCTCTCTATATGCAAATAAAAATTGTAGACTAATACACCAAAATGTTAATTTGAGAATACAGGTGATTTTTATTTAACCTTTGGTTTCTAACGTGGCTGAGTTAATTTTTTTATGTATTGTTAAAAGTTTAAAAAAATATTCCTTTTTCTCACTGTTCCTTTCTACTCATTCAAAAGGATGTCCTTCCATATTTGGCTACTGCTAGCATAGAGCAGTAGTAGAAGCACTGACATTTATTGTTTACCATGTCCCAGGCATTGGTGTAAGTACTTGACAGGGATTATATAATTTAATCATCAGAACAGCATCATGAGGTAGGATTTACTCTATTTCCATTGTATAGGTAAGGTTTAGTGAGGGCACATCACCCAGCCCATGTCACATGGATATGATCAGTGGTGTGGGTCATGAACCCAGACAGTCTGACTCTGGGGCTCATGGCTGCCATCACTGTGCTGCCGCATTCCACAGGAACCTTTACTGGGCTCTCATCTCACTTTGTTATAACTGTACACACCCCTGGCATTCTCTTTAGTCTTTGGGTTCCTGCAAACTAGCTCAGAACCTGGCTTTGAACACACAACTTAATGCTTGTTGGATGAATGAATGAATTTGTTTTGAGCTGGTAAATTTGTTCAGCTTTAGCAGCTCTCTGAATATTATCTAATGTAGTGTGATGGTTCCTAATCATATAGGTTGGTTCTCTTCTATGTTGCATATCAGGAATAACGGTCCAGACACGTTACTCTGAATTCCACGTCTTTGATAGTCATGCCTTCCTGCACTGTGTAGTTGAGGAGTAATTTTTTATTCTATCACTATGCCTACCAAGGAAAAGTGAGTGATAACACATGTATTGAGTGCCTAGCATATAGCAGCCTGTGTTTTAGGCACTGGCTAGACAAAGATAAAAACTCAGTTCATGATTGTAAGAAACTCATAGGCTGGAGCATGAGGCTGGGGAGTGGGTATACCTCATCAACACTTTTACAAAAGAGATGGCCAGAGAGCCAGGAGAAATAGCTCCCTCCAACTGGGATGGAGTATCCTGGAAGTCTTCCCAGAGGAGGTGGCAGTGGCTGTGCTGAGTTTTAAAGGATGTGTAAGAATGAAGCTCACAGTGAGGGGTGGACAGGAGGAGACAGGCAAGACTTTCAGCAGAAGCTTGAAGTCAAGGGAAATCTACTTTATCAATTAAAATTTTGAGAAAAGACTTTTCTGATAAGAATCCTAATCATTTCTCTGTGGATGAGTCAATTAAAGTAGCCAGGAGAAGGAGGATTTAGGAACTGTGTGCAAAGAGAAGCGTGAGCCTATGCGAGTGTGCAAGATGAAAGAAAAAAGAGCAGTTCCATTTAAGGGAACATTAAATCTTGTTACAGATCACATCTTTGTTTTCTGACATTCTTAACAGTAATTGCAGTAATTGCGACTAGGCCAGTCCCCTCTGCGTTGGCTTAGGCACATGAATTCCTTTCACTGACTCTGGTAGCCTTGTGCAGAGTAATTTCCTCATTATGACTCATTACCCAGTGACTGGGAAAAAATTAACAAGCTTTGAAATATGACTTCTTTTTAAAAAATCCAGTTAGAATTTTATCCCTTGTTATTATTTCAAACCAAATAAATATATGACATCTTTCTAATTCTAAAAATATCTTAAAAACAAGTGAAGTCACTGGGCTCATCTTTTATGGTGCCCAGAGGTCAAAGCAAAACTATTGCAAGTGCTGTAGGAGATGACCAAGTGAGGACCCAGGAAAAATGTCCTGAAAGAGGACCAAGTTCATTTAGTTAAATGAAAAAAAAAAATTTTTTTTAAAGAAGGCTCTTCCCAGAAGAACCAATTTTTTAAAAAACAACTGACTTAATTTCAGTTTACATATTGATTTCTTCTCTTTTGTTTAATAAAGCCCTTTCTAAAGCCTAATCAGCTTACATATCGAAAACCATACCCCCAAAATATCTTTACCTCAACTACTTTGCTTGTTAGAGTAAGAATTAATTAGAAGGTAATTAAATTTCAGGCAATTTTTAATTAAGCAGTTAAAAAACAAGACAAACTTAGAATTGTTACCCAATTCTAATTAGAAGAGCAGTAAAAATCTACAAAGAAATTCAATAACCTTACATTTTGCCTGCAAAGGAAGTTTTACATCATCACTATGCAGTGCACACACACACACACACACACACACACACACAAAAGAAAGGTGTGTGTTGGGGGGGAGCGGTTATGTTTAAATATGAACAATTTGGGGAAAAGGTACTACAGATGGGTAAAATCAGATTTTTATTTCTCCTATCCCTTTAATGAATTGTTTTCGAATTGCTCTTAATTGAACAGCTGGTAGCCTTGGGCAATCCTGGACAGGAAGTGGGTAGATCTCTGTTTAATACACAGTGCATGCGTTCTTGGCACATATTAAATGCAAAATACTAGCCTCTTGGATCTCTCATCACGCAAGGTCATGGGGAAGTTCATTACAGGGCTTCTTTTATAATGACTAGGTATTACTTTTGCTAGTTCAATGACGAAGCAGTACTGGTGATTCAGGATCGGTGTAATTTGTGTTTGATGTTCAGAGCGGTTGGTTAAATAGTACATTTCCCATCCCTAAGCTATATGTATCCTCTGTTACCACCTCTTGCAAGGCTGGAATTGCTGATGTGAAGACAGTCCTTGCCCACACATGGGGAAAGAGCTGGGATAAGGTAACTGGATGTTAGGGTACCAACATCCTCGAGATGCAGAATCTCGGGGATTGTACATCTCACCCAGTGAGGTTATTTTCTCTTCTTTTGAGTTCAGCCATAAGTCTTCACCTCTGTCTCTGTCACCATGCCCAGGTCTCCCAACCACCAAAATTGTGCTCTTCAGTCACCTGGACTCAGCCTGAGTACTCAAAGGCACAACTTTTGTTGCCTGCTGACATGAGGTTTTCACTAAGATGACTGATCTCTAATATGTGATGGAGATGAGGCTGGCAGAACACTTCACCTAGAACCAAGGTTTCCTGACCTCAGCACTACAGACATTTGGAGCCAGATAATTCTTTTCTTTAAGTTTTACTTTATTTTTAATTGACGCACAATAATTGTGCATTTTATGGGGCACACTGTGATGTTTCCATACATGCATACATTGCATAATGATCTAATCAAGCTATTTAGGATATCTGTCACTTCAAACACTTGTTATTTTTTTGTGGTGAGAGCATTCAAAAAAAAAAATCTTCTCTTCTAATTATTTTGAAAGATACAATACAACATTGTTAACTACAGTCACCTACTGTGCAATAGCACACCAGAACTTATTCCTCCTAACGGTAATTTTGTATCTATCGAATGATCTGTCCCTCTCCCTCCCTTCCTCCTACTCTCCTCAGCCAGCTGGTAACCACTGTTCTACTCCCTACCTCTGTGAGGTCAGCTTTTTTAGATTCCGCAACCGAGTGAGATCACGCGGTATTTCTCTTTCTATGCCTGGCTTTCACTTAACATGATGTCCTCCAGGCTCGTCCGTGTTGTCACAAATGACAGGATTTCGTTCTTTTTTTTTGTGGCTGAAGAGTATTCCATTGTGTATTTATACTACATTTTCTTTATCCATTCATCCATTGATGGACACTTAGGTTGATTCCATTTCTTGGCTATTGTGAGCAGTGCTGCAATAAACATGGAAGTGCAGATATCCCTTTCACATACCGATTTTATTTCCTTTTGATAAATACCCAGCAGTGAAATTGCTGGATCATATGGTAGTTCTATTTTTAAATTTTTGAGGAATCCACATAATGTTTTCTAAATAGCTATACTACTTTACATGCCCACCAACAGTGTATCTCTCATCTTGTGTGTATGAGTTTTTGCCTTTTTTCACATCCTCACCAGCATTTGTTGTTTTTTGTCTTTTTTATAGTAGCCATTCTAACTGGGATGTTGTGATATCTCATTATGGTTTTGATTTGCAATTCCCTGATGATTAGTGATGCTGAGCATTTTTTCAAATACCTGTTGGCCATTTGTATGTCATCTTTTGAGAAATGTCCATTCAGGTCTTTTGTCCATTTTAGTTGGACAAAATTTGTTTTTTCACTATTGAGTTGTTTTGATTCCTTATATATTCTGGCTTTAACCCCTTGTCTGATGCATAGTTTGCAAATATTTTCTCCTATTCTGTAGGTTGTCTCTTAACTCTGTTGATTGTTTCCTTTGTTGTGCAAAAGCTTTTTAGTTTGATGTTGGAGCTGGATAATTCTTATAGAGCACTGTCATATGTATTGTAGGATGTTTAGCAGCGTCCCTGGCCTCTAATCGTTAGACAGTAGTAGTAACCTGATTGTGACAATCAAAAGTGTCTCCAGACATTGCCAAATGTGCCCTGGGGGACAAATAGCCCCCAGTTGAAAACCACTTTTCTATATCCATGTTCCATGAGGTATAAGGAGGAATTTCTGTCTGGTATGTTTGAAGAGCACTGTATCTTATCTCCGTATTTCACACCTTGACATAAGAAGAGAAAGAACTCCTTCCCCTACCGCATTTCACGTCCAACCATGACTAAACTGAACTCAAAGTAGGCTCCAACAAAAGGCTCCTAAATTTTTTTTGTTTCACCAGTTTAACAAATTGCTGCTGCTATCACCCAGGAAGTTGCCAGTTTCTCTTTTAATGATTTTGCTGCTAGGAATCCATCTCCCTTTCCCTACTCTTTTGTCCAAAGATAGAACTTTTTTTTTTTATTTTATTTTTCAGGTCTCTGGGTTATTGGGAAGTGAAATCTTTTTTCTTTATATTGCAAGTCTCTCTGTCATACTGGCTGAAATTTTTCTCCACCTTGTCGCCCAAAACCGCACTCCTGAATCTTCCTGAATACATTACACAGAATTATCCACACTCTTCCATCCTTTTATTGGTGAGCTGCTGGTCAATTCCTTTTGTCCCATCAGTCATGGTCAGAATTCTCCACCTAAACACACCTGATAATAAACCACAACTTAAGCATAATCATTTCCATGACCTTCTCCACTTGGGAAGCAAGCCCCACTCTCACTCTTTCCTTCTGCCCACCAACCCTCTTACCTGAGAAGCCTGGCATTCCCTTAAGAAAGTGGGTCTCACACTAGCTTACATCACAATCACCTAAAGGGCCTGCTGAAACACAGATTGCTGGGCCTTAACCACAGACTTCTAATCTAGGCTGGAGTGAGGCATTTTTAGCAAGTTCCAGATGATGCTTCTGCTCCAGACAGCACACTGTAAGGTAGGCTGGCAGAGGAAAAAACACTCCAGGTGAATCTGATTGAGGTAGCCTGCCCACCTAGTGCTGAATCATTGGCTTATTTTCCCCCTTTTCTGAAGATCTATGTTTCCTGACAAGTTCCATCCTGACAGCAACACCAGCTGAGCTTGGGAAGGGCTATGGGAAAGTTTCCAGACCTCACAGAACAAAGCACATGGGCTCAAACTGAAACATATAGCACTACTCACACTACTCACATCCACTTCAGTTCTGCCACCAGACAGGTTGAATTTCCAGCTGCACTGGCTTGTAAAGGGATGTTTTGCCACAGTTCTTCTACGAAAGGGAGAACATTTGCTTACTTAGAAACTCGAACATTTATTAATCAACAATTACATTCAGAGCTCTCTGAAGACATTGAGGAGAGAGCAAGAGATTTGGAGTGTGAACACCTGGGCTCTAGTCTTGTTGAATAACCTGGGAGAGTCACCTCATGGCATTTTGCAAATACTCAGTCTTTTGAGTATTTTCCAAATACTTAGAAGATAAGGGATTCAGATTTATTCTCAGAGATCCCTTGCACAAGCTCACAAGAAACACTTCCGTGAGCAGGAACACTAATGGGATCCTGGCCCTGGGGTTGGAACTCGGCTGACTTGTTCCAAGGGATCTGCTCAAATGTACCTCCTGCATCACACTCAAAATGAGGCAGTTCATGTCATCTTTTAACATACCAAGTGTGCTAGGCTGACTGATGACCCCAAGGATACTCAGATCCTAATTCCTAGGACTTGTGAATGTTACCTTTTAGGATAAGTGAACTTTGCAGATGTAATTAAATCTGAAAAGATTAATCTTAAAAAGATTTTGAGATGGGGAAGTTATCCTGGACTGTCCACGTGGGCCCTAACTGTGATCACAGGTACTCCTGTAGGAGGGAGGCAGAGAGAGATTGGACAACAGAAAGGGGAAGGCCTCGTGATGACAGAAGCAAGGGGAGAAGGGCGATATGTTCTGAGGCCACAAGCCAAGCAGTGAAGACAGCTCTAGAAGCTGAAAAGTCAAGGAACAGTCTCCCCTAGAGCCTCCCAAAGGAACCTGCCCTGCTGATACCCTGGTTTTAGCCCTGTAAGACTCATTTCAAACTTCTGACCTCCAGAACTGAAAGACAATACATTTGTGTTTTTTTTTTTTAAGCCACCACATTTCTGGTGGTTTGTTACAGCAGACATAAAAAACAAATACACCAAGCTTAGAACTGTATGACACTCTCCTGGTTTCCAAAGGGGAAGTTTTCAATGGCTGGAGTTGCTAAATTGGAGGCATGGTAAATGGGGCCCCTTCCTCCAATGAACCCACATTGCCTGCCCTTCAACATTAGAGCTGCCTTTCTTATTTATTTATTTATCCATTTAGTTATCTATTTACGTATCTATTTGTTTATGAATCAATGAATGAATGAGACGGGGTTTCTCTGTTGCCCAGGCTGGAGTGCAGTGGCACCATCATAGCTCACTGCAACCTCAAAATCCTGGGCTCAATAGATCCTCCTGCCTCAGCCTCCCAAGCAGCTGGAAAAATAAGTGCACACCACCA